>CM040827.1:2417190-2459690 GCA_022828995.1 Vimba vimba
GCGATTAATCTTTTCACAGCCCTAATTAAAATGTAACTGACCCCAAACTTTTCACTCTGTGTGGTTTTAGCTTCATTTTTAGAAAACAGTGTTTAATTGCTCAATAACTACTAAACTACCAACAAACCTGAAAACAAGAAAAAACTTTGAAGCATTATACAGTAAATGATGTAATCGAGTGATCTAAAACTACTGTCTATATATGAATATTTCCTATTAAACTTACAATCAATGACTTTTTATTGTAATGGCTGATCTGATTACTGTAGTTCATTAATTCCCTCATTATGCAACAATGTGTATTATCGTATAACGGTTCATCTGAGAGCTGGCTTGTTTGGTTCGAGGCTTATAAAGCTTTACTAATGAATTCTTAAAATCTGTATGGAGAAAAAGAATGGGCATGAATTAAGCAATCATTCCCGTCTGTAGCACAAACAGTGGAGGACGAGTGTCATGCCGAAGTGTAATATTAAAGGTCAGGGGTTTGAGCAAATCATTACCTCCAGTATGAGCACAAGTATTAGTGATGACACCAATTATGCCATAAATTATGCATTAAGCTGTTAAATAAACATAAGTGCATTAACCCGATGTAATCGATCTCATTTGTAGGTTTACGTAAACATCGGCAGCCACGGGAATAATGCACATCATGACATTCAGAAACTCTGTAATACCGAGAAGAACAGCGGGGATTGAATGTCGGGTCACTGATCAAAAACAAGCCCATCAGAAGAACTGCTGACCCGAGCCCGTAGCAAACTCATCAGATGAACTGTGTGTATTAGATTAGGACGGCTTATCCAGCATGAAAAGGAAGAGAATTTACCGCAGAACCTTTGAAAGAAAGGTTTAAAAAGCGGGCTCAAAGCTCGACAGCAAACTCCGACTGTCCGTCTCAAAGCCCATCTCTGCACTGTTGCTTCAATAGCACATCATAACCGCCAGGCTTTACGCGTCCTAGAAGCTTCTGAGCTCGATTTCATGCCTGTCTGTTTCCACATTATGAGGAGAACTGGGAGAGGACGCTTCTGCTAATATTACAATGCAATGTGGACAGGTAATTTATATATCAAAAGTTTGTATATAGATCAAAAACTGGTCAAAAGTTTGGATAAAAAAAAACAACAAAAAAAAAAAAAAATATTATTATTATTATTATTTTTTAATCTTCTGCTCACCAGCTTCATTTATTTGATCAAAAAATATAGTTAAAAAACACTAAAAATGTGAAATATTATTAAAATTTAAAATAACTGTTGTCTATTGTCGTATATTGTAAAATGTAATTTATTCCTGTGATCAAAGCTGAATTTTCAGCATCATTACTCCAGTCTTCAGAGTCACATGATCCTTCAGAAATCACTCTAATATGATGATTTGATGCTCAAGAAACATTTATGATTATTATCAATGTTGAAAACAGTTGTGCTGCTTATATATATAAATGAGTGACTATATATATATATATATTTTTTTTTTTGGACAAATATATATATTTTTTTTTGGACAAATTTATATATATACACACACACGTGCACGCACGCACACACACACATTATATATATATATAGAGAGAGATATGTGTGTGTGTTCAACAGCATGTCATCTATGTATTATAGTTCTACTGACTCCAGAGAATTTCAAAGCAATCATATCAGTGACATCAGTGAGCATGAAAATGACACATGCACATCAGAGTTCACTCATCTGAGAGAGTCACTCACTCGCCCATCCACGTGGCGTAGCTCTCCGGCAGCTTGGGAACAAACAGGAGGGATTTCTTGGAGTTGACGTCGATGGCGCCGTAGCAATCGGCCTCGGTCACACCGAAGGTCCAGTGGAAGAATGACTCCTGCAGAACAACACGTGTGACTCAGTGAGAGGGTTAAGAGCCTCTTCTAACTATACAGCATCAAGTGGCTCATTTACATACACACACACATGTGCAACTGTGTTTCTATGGACTGAATTCCAGAAATGAGAATCCAGTGTTATTAATACAAATGGTTAATAATGCCACAGAGATATTGTTTGTGCATTTAGGCCTGAAACATATGCAAACACTGAACTGTGCAAGCTTGATGCCATGCATTGCTGTGCTACCAAATCTGCCAGAATGCAATTCATAATGAAACATTATTGCACACAATGCATTTTTATCACAGTAGCAAGAGGAGCTACAGTGGACATGGACATAAGCAGACAGTAATTGCATCTAACATAAAAGTTTGTGTTTATATAATATATGCGTGATAAATAATATGCATGATATAAAACGCCAGACAACTAGTTTATGAAGCAAGCGAGAGAAGAGGAGAAAATATATTCCATAGAAGGAATTATATTAATTTTTTGCTTTTTTGTGAGGGTACTTTTGATTATTAATATGCATTTATTTTTTTTAATTGTTGCAAATCTCCACTGTTGTGTGATCGTGTTGCATGTCTTTGAATTGCATGTCAGTAAATGTATCTTGTATCACTGATCCTTTGGGTTGTGGCCAATTTAATTCAAAGTCACTCCTGAATAAAAAGCAGCCCATTCTTCCTCAATCTGAGCGATGAACGATCAGATAACCGAGTGTCTCGTCCACAGAGGATGATTCATTTGTGATTTTATTGTCTTGAGTGCATTTCAGAGTTCATGTTCCCCCAGTGCATGCGTTCTGCACGGATTGTGTAATCGAGCGATAAAATGAAACCACCGCAGGATAAGTGCAACTTCACACGCACTTAATAACGAGCCGAAACCGTGCGCAATTAGACACGTGCCATGAATCTGATTAACATTAGAAATGTGCAAGTTAACACTTCAAAAAGCAGCAGAAAACTACAACACAAGACAAGTAAATTAATGGCTATGAATTATTTACAGGTAAAATACGATGAAAGCAGGAAGCCCTCAAGTAATAAACATCACAACAAAATCCATGAGATACGGCGCGCAATCTCTGCCAAACAACGCTGGATGTGGAGGTTTTTGTAGCTAATGAATGAGAAACACGCTCCTCATTATGTTCAATCAACTTATGTAAATGCAGTAAATTACGAGGCTCTATCAAACACCCAACCGCAGCGCAGAAATAAAAGGTCTGAACTCGCACGCCTCCTGCCAACACAAATTACCATTTAGCATAACATAAACGAGAGCCCCACTTACGGACAATTATAATAGGGAGACGAACACTCAATAATCATTTAGAAACAAAGCTGTCGAGTCGTCGAGATGTTTCAGCGCGCGATGCATGCAGTGTTTTTTGGAAGCTGAAGTGATGCATGAAAACGTGCCGTTAATGCTTGCTATCAGACGTCCACTGGCAGGACCAGGACAAGGATTGGCTGGTAAATGCTTGATTCTCCATTGTCACATAAATCACATTAATTTCGGCACTGACCATTTTAGGGCTCTTAAAACTGCATCTGATGCAAGTCTCCAGTCTGACGTTAAAAAGTGGAAACACTTTACAATAAGGTCTAATTTGTTCCCATGCATTAACTAACAATGAGCAATATATTTCTTACAGTATATATTAATCTTTGCTAAAGTTGGCTAATAAAAATGCATCTGTTTATGTTTTTTAATGTTAGCTAAGGTCCATTAAATAACAGATTTTTACTTTTATAATCTTTTAGTTAGTTAGATGATGAATTTTTTGTGCGATAATTGATTGTCACAAATAATTGCAATTGAAGATTTAATTATGTTTTGTTTAAGTGTAAGCTTAATTTTTTTTTTTTTACTTGGAATTGTATATAATAATATAAAATTATAATTAATTAGGCCCATATGATTTACTTTAATGCTGTGAAAATAAATGTGTGTACACTTAATATAATATAACATAATATAATAAATGACAATATAATAAATGACAATATAATATAATATAATATAATATAATATAATATAATATAATATAATATAATATAATATAATATAATATAATATAATATAATATAATATAATATAATAACCTGATTAAACCCACAAGCCTGTATTTCATATGAAGGAAGACCTTTGATTATCTTTGTATTTTATAACAATGTAGGTTTTTTAATATTCTTTACTCTCTACCAGATTATAATTCTCCTCCACTCTTCCACACTGGAATAGGAGACACGATATTGTGCATTTGATGGCATTTCTTCAAGATGGTATTATTTGGATGGCAAAATGTAAAATTTAAGTTATCTTGAATAATTGCAATTAGATTTTTTATAACCACGAGCAGAATCACAGAATTAACATTAAAATAAATGTTGAAATTACTATGAACTAGATTAAAATAACTGCAAATGCTTTGAAGTACTTTTCATTGTTAGTTCAAGTTAACTAATAACAAATGGAACCTTATTGTAAAGCTTAACAACACTTAACAAAACTTTTTGGTTTTTTTAAATCTTCAGCCACTTCAGAATACATGTAAATAAATACTGAGGTGTCTTTAAAGAGGACATATTCTGCTTTTTCCCATGTTAATCTGTCTTTAGTGTGTAATGTTGCTGTTTGAGTTATTCTCTGTATCAGTGTCAGTGTTTCTGAACTCCTGAAACGCTTGAGTTTCTTCCGGGAACGAACACGTCACAATATTCCTCATTTAAATAATTAATGCACAGAATAAAGGGGCGGGGCCTGGTTGAGTTAGTTAGTAGTGTGTTAAACTGGCGGTTATGGAAAGGGGCGGGGCATTTCCCAAACACGCTCGAAGTGCTTGACCAATCACAACACACTGCTCCAGCCGACCAATCAGAGCACAGAGTGCTTTTCAGAAGGAGGGGCTTCATAGAGACAGGAAGTAAACAGAGCGTTACTGACAGACTGGGAAGAGAGGAGCCGCAACAATGGAGAATATGAGGAAAATAATCAACATTCAAGCAGGAAAACCTGTTAGTAGAGCCAGAAACAACATCAAGAGTTTATAAAAGTGCATAATAGTTTGTGTTTAACTTAATGTGTGTGTGCAGCACCTGTCTGAAGATCTCGTCGGTGTCGGTGCAGTATCTCTGCTTCTGTTCTCCTCCTTGAAGGACTATAACAGATCCAGCCTGTAGATCCTTCTTAGCTTTCAGGCCTTTACACAAACGCTCTCGGTTTTCTGCAAACAGGGCGGCCGATACCCTCAGCGTATCCTTTCCCAGCCAATACACCGCCTTCCTGATTCAGACAACACAGAAACATTCATGTTACTCACACTGCAAATCACACTGTGACAAGAGTCTTTTCAGTCTACTTATTCAGTTTACACACAGATGGTATAAATTGTTGATTATATCTTGATGAAAAAACCTGCTGAGATGAAATTAATAGCTTTGTGACTGCAGCACAGCTGTTGCGCAAGAGCTGGATTTGATCCCATGATAACAAGGAAGAAAGTTTTCTGCTGATCACTGAAAAAAACACTGAAAAACACTGAAAAACACTGACCGCAGGCCAAACTTAAAGGGATATTCACATCTGATCTGCTGAAATATAGGCCTAAAAGACGTTTTAAACACCATAATGCTGCTTTTCTCCTAGTTTATAGTAAATACATCTGTGTGAAGATACAAAGAAGAACAAAAAAGCTGCAAAGTTTTATAACAGCAGTGCTATTTCTGTTCCTCAATCAAAACCAAGTCATTATTCTCTGACGATACTTTTACCTCCGTCATTCTTGATGTCCAGATTAAAAAAATATGCCTTGACTTTTCACACCAGGTTTGATATTGTTTATACTCAAATATGCAAATCTTACCCAAATAAACAATCACAGAAAACAACCAGGAAACTTCACTAGGTCACTATGAAGAGCTGCATTGGGTCCTTCAGAAATTATTTAGCATTACACAGAAAAACAATACATATCTGGTTAATAAATAATGACATAATTTTAATTACCAGGTGGAATTAAGTTAAAGGGTTCGTTCACCCAAAAATGAAAATCATCCCATAATATACTCACCCTAAAGCCATCCTAGGTGTATATGACTTTCTTGTTTCAGCTGAACACAATCAGAGTTATATTAAAAAATATCCTGGCTCTTCCAAGCTTTATAAAGGGAGTGAATGGAGCCTGAGATTGGAAGAGCCAAGATATTTTTTTATATTACTTTGATTGTGTTTGGCTGAAAGAAAGTCTTATACACATAGGATGGCTGAAGAGTGAGTAAATTATCAGATAATTATCATTTTAGGACGAACTAACCCTTTAATATCCATTCAACCATCCATATCAGAAAGAGATTATGCTTTTGATTAGACCCTGAGATGTAACTTTCTCATATCTAACATTAAAATCGTGCTTACACTGGACTAAAAGGAATGTTTTATCACTGATGGAGTGTGTAAAGATTAACAGTGATCAGGGGCGTCTGTACAGTATGTGGTCAAAGGTCACAGCTCACATTCATGTCACCGCACATTAAACGCTCACTCCTCTTAAATCATCCTGATAAAGAGTCATATGTCAGAGATAATGCATAGTCAGCCAGTCATTATCGCAAAATAAACCCCAGCAAGCGATCAGTAGGTGAAGCGGAAAGGCCTGGGTTTATTTTATGATAACAACAGGAACATTACTCTGCTTATTACAGGGATATATATATATAATAAAAAAAATAAAAATAGATGGACATCAACTATATTATTTTGAGCTGAAAGTACAAAAATAAATCTATTAAACATAGAAAGTGGTCTAAAAACAAGATTAAAACTACAACAACATACAACATGTACATAATAATAATACTATGCAAATTTGATCTCTGAATGCCACAAATGCCGTGCACTAAAACCACAATCAGTTATTTGTGTCAAAAGCAGTCCATTATAAAATAAACTTCATATATAACTATTTTAAACAATGTTTTATTGACATTTTGACAGACTACTGAAATATGTGTAACGTTACTTCAGTACAAATAACGTTACACAAACAGCACAGGATAATTGAAATGAACTGTAAAAAGCGATTAAAAGTGTTAAACTTATAAGGAAACGATGACCTGTCATAGCACCTCCTGAAATATACATTTGGATACATTTAACCTAAAACTTTGGTGATAAAACAAAGCTTAGACATAATTGGTAAACATTCACCTAAGTTAGCTAGCTAACATCGCCGATGTACCATGGTATTACTATAGTACATTTTTGTAAGGGAACGTACACTACATAAAATAAAGTAGTAGCAGAGTTTATTCGCAAACATAGAAACAAAAACTGTAACGCCACTTAAAGAAGACAAACGTCTGCAAAACATCTGCCAGAAACCTTAAATACAGCGCTTCTACATGTAAACACCGAGCTCCGCGCATGCGCAGGAGTAAACGCCTCTGCATGCGTATACTGTTGAGTGATTATGAATAAAACAATTATCCCAGAGTAAAATAAATCACAAGAAACTCACTGCTGTGATGATGCCATGCTTCTGTTGCTCAGCTGAAAGATTCAGTCATGTGATCAAGAGCAGCTGATCACTCCGTGCGCGTGCACACCACGCATCACATGACCGCGCTTTTTCCGCGTGTGTGAGTGAGACCAAACCCACTGATGACTAGATAAGATACTGCAGAGATTTTATCCAGCAAACACATTTAACCTTGAATATAGAGATATAGTGCAATGTAATTTAGCATATTTGAAAAAAACGGAGGATAACTGTGAGCCATGTGGCTCTCTTCAAGTGTAAGTACCAAACAAACACCTGTAGGCTACTTATTTAACAACACCTCTGACACAAGATGTTGAATTGGGATTTGAATTAGACTGACAGAAAGAAGAATTGGACGAATTCAAAGAAACTGGAATTTTATTTGGCCAAAACATAAATAGCCTAACATCATTGATTTGGGCTAATCTATCTTGTGTATTTATTCCCCTAATATGTAAAATGCATATTTTTGCCATCCAATTAGACATTTCTTTATGGTTCAGTACAGTCAAACTCTTTAATGTTGTGACATACAGCACCACAAAATGTCAGTTACATTATTTTTAAGATAATATAGTCAACACATTAACATTTTTTGATGTCAAAATATGTAAAGTAAATTCGATTCTGGAATTAAGTTTTATTTCAATGTAATGTTTTAAGTTAATTTATTAAATATAACAGGGATTGATTTAATATAACCTTATGAGTTATATTTTAAAATGAAAATGCATTTACACAACATATTCATTTACAGTCAACTGCACAATTCGTCAGTCAACTTTATTCTATAAAAATAATGCTGGTTAATATAATAAAGGATACAGCAACAAGAATATAGCAGATAATGATAAAAAAAGGCTCTGAAGGGCGAACTTGACCTTCACATCCCAGTTAAAAATATATAGTTTTATATTACAAAGAACATAGAAAGTAAGTTCAAATTCAAATGTAGTTCTTTATGCGATTTCAGATGCAGCATCAGATGACCTTTGAAATGACCTTTCGCATCACCCTCTCTCTGTTGATGTCATATTCAGCCTTCTCGGTTGTCTTTTGTTGGGAGTAAAGCATTCAATAAACCATAACACAAAGGAATGAGCCGCGCAAAACCATCTGTTAAAATGAGTTTTCATCTTTCATCGGTTCATAATTCCTCTGAATTCCTTCAAACCCGAGAGAGGTATTTTCTGCGACACAATTACAAGTTTCTCTCCTCAAGGAAATTAAAAGACAACTTGAAGATGGCACAGTACAATCTATCGCTGTATTATCCCTCTTTTTATCATTTAATCCTTTCAGGATGCGTCCCTTTACGTCAGGGTTAGATTTGTGGATCGTATCATCAGCTTTTCTTCAGCCCCAAACTCTAAAATAATAATATAACAACAGCAGAAAAAAAACACATGATTGTGTTTGTCTCACATTCCCTAAAGATGTTGCATTACCGGTCTAATAAAAGTCTGTGAGAAACCGATAGATGCATTTAAGCAAAAATCTCATCCTGCTGTCCTTTGTCTAATGTTTCTCATGACAGAAAACCAACCGCATGATTCCATCAGGGATGAGTTTGCATTCAGTTTCCTCGATATGCTGCTGGTAAGCACTTTTTTCTCGTGGTTTTTAAGGAGTCCTGTGGCTTTGATGTTGTAATTGCATCCACATAATCTGGCTGATTAGCTTTTTCCTGTGTCTCCATCCAATCGGAGCGTCTTTCTCAAGGTCTGCCTGTACATAATGAAGCCACTGTCCTTCACTGCCCTGTTTTACATGCAGATACACATGCATGCTGTTTTATGCTGTCATTTTTCTCTGCCTTATTCTGCTTTTAGTCAGCATGAAATCAGTATGAATCCTGTTTACTCTCTAAATATATCCTCAAAGTAAAGGCCAATCGTTTTTTGTTTGTTTGTTTTGCTCTTATTTTTCAGAATTTGGACGGACCATTTTGATTTTGTGTTAGGGCTCAATTTCAGTCAGTCAATATCAGTGTTATTTCAGTATCGATGAGATACTATCATAGTTTTTATTTTTATATTTTCTGTTTTCATTTTAAGTTTTGTTAAAGTTTGAGTAATTTATTGTGATTTTAGTAATATGTTTTAAAAATGTCTGCTTTTTTTTCATTTTTATTTAATTTTAGTTATTTTAGTACATCAAATTAAACAAAATTAAAATGAGAAAGGTCGCCTATCTTATAAAATAAGTTTAAGTTTTTCTATTTAAGTTTATCTCAGGTAACGTTAATTTTTTTTTCTCAAGTAACAAAAATGTTTTTAGTTACAGTTTTAGTTAACTATAGTAACCCTAGTATGTATGTATGTATATATCTATATCTATTTAAAAAAATAAATACATAATAATTATATATATATATATATATATTAGAGCTGTGAAAAGATTAATCGCGATTAATCACATCCAAAATATTACATAATATATGTGTGTGTACTGTGTATAATTATTTTGTATATATAAATACACACACTTGCATGTATATATTTAAGAAAAATGTGTTATTTATATATAAAATATTTATATATAATATAAATTATATATAAATATATACAAATATTTCTTAAATAAATACATGCATGTGTGTGTATTTATATATACAAAATAATTATACACAGTACACACACATATATTATGTAAACACAAACTTTTATTTTGGATGTGATTAATCGCGATTAATCTTATCACAGCCCTAATATATATATATATAATTCACATTCTGAAAAATAAGAATTTAGGGGGAAAAACAACGATTTGCATTTTTTTGAGGACAGTCAAATTACACCACTATCAGCTTTTTAGTGATCAGTATGAGGTCTTGAAAATCACAGATCGGTTAACCACTAGTATTCAGTCTGACTGGGATTATATACAACCCCAAACCAGGTCCACCTCAAACCCTGCAGTGCATTATGGATCGTCCAGCATCTGAACTCTGAGTCTGAGTGCATGAGCTCACGACAGAATGCTTTTATCATCTCTCCACATGGGTCTGTTCTGGACGCCAGCTGCACTTTCATCATCATAAAGCTCCTTCTCTGCATCTCTTAAGGTCATCGGCACCTGCAGAGCGCTACTGGAACAGAGGGATTCATGACGCATTCAAGTATAGCACTATCACTGTTTGTGCAATATGCAAAATGTTTTTCTGTACAGTACTTTCCCAGGCTTGAGTCTAAAATGCATGTTCGAGCTGTTTTAACTTAAAGCAACTTGCACTGACATATTTTAAAGTCCCCCTGTGGTGAAAATCCAGCTTTTAATGTTGTTTATGTGTCTATGTGGTGTTTTTAATATGCTTTCGCTGGTGTTTCTGACGTCACAAACTACCTTGTAACCAATCAGATCAACGTGTGATCGTCAACCAGTGGATCTCTGAGCTGAGTGAGTGGAGGCGGGGCTCATTTGCATATTCATAGAACCGTGCATACTAAACGAGGCAAGGGTGTCGAGTTACATTCAAGATATTTTAAGGCATGAAGTATTTTTTTTTTTTTTCAAGGAAAAAACATTTAAATATGTCATTTTGAGTTTTTATGGATAAAATGATTGACTACAGGGGGACTTTAAAACTGTTTTGTCTGAAGATGCCCACCAGTAATGTTTTCTTTCTAAGGCACATTTATTAAAGTTACTTAATTGAACTAAGCCCTAATCCTGGCCTAATCCATTTCTCATGTTATTTAAAAGTTTTCTATAGTGATAAAGTATTTGTGTTTATTACAATTCTATTAAAATGAAAAGAACCCCTCAAAGGTTCTACATATGAAGCACCGGACGGAATCCTAGAAGGTTCTATATAGAACCTTTTCTTCTAAAAGTGATGCAACCACATAGCAACACCCTGGCAACCATCAACAACCAAAATGTGAACATGTCATCTGCACTACCGTGACTCCAGCAGTAAATGTGAACGTGCTGTTTGACGGATGTCTTCACGCTGGAAACTGCTGGAGAAAACTAGAACAGCGTTCACTGTTTCTTCTCTCGACACACACACACACACACACACACACACACACACACACACACACACACACACACTCATGCGGGTTGAGAAGACTGTCTGGTTCAGTGTTGCTCACGAGGGCTTGCTGGCTTTGATATAGAGTCTCAAGGACTCCTTTGATATTAAAGCATCTCCAGCAGCGTAAAGAGTCCCCGTCTCCTCTGGACACGTGCGGCATGTCCAAACTTCTGATTCTGCGGTGTGAAAAGCATGAGTCTGGTGTTTGAGAACATGTGGATCACAGCTGCATTTCTGTCGTGATCCGGAAAAACAGCTGAAGCTTCGTCTCAACCATCTGTGTGAGATACGAAGACCCTCTGAAACCGGCATGAAGCGTCTTCCCAGTCTCTCAAAAGTCACGGAACGGCATTTACCTACTTTACGCCTGTGAAAAAAAGGACTTTCAACGAGAAGAAAAAGTTCTTGATTTTATTCACAAAGAATTGATTTGATGGTGTAAAGTGTCTCTATCATTCACAAGAAAACCTGGAAGAAGTCTATTGTGAATTTAATTCATGTTGATTTTAACATCTTAAAAGCAGAAAGAGATTGAATAAAAGAGGGTCTCGGTCAAGCATTTACTTTAAAAAACCGAGTAACAGTCAGGGTGTCGCATTATTAACATTGATTCAATAAACTGTTGGACAAATGCACGGTTTCATTTCATTTTAAAGCTGAAAGGTATTTTATGTTTCAGGACACACTCGTCTAATTCCTCCAGGAAGTTTTTATCCCATCGCACTGGATGGAAGATCCTGAATCTCAGGCTGTAAACGGAGGTAAGAACCGAGTCATTGCATTCTGTCTTCTTGTCTTTTTAAAGGCAGCATATGTTTATGAAAAAATAACCATGGGAATATTTAATGACGTCAATGCTTTTCTCTAAAGCTTATTTTAATTTGTTGCATGTGAAAATGATGGTGCTTTGGGCCTTGTTCAACTATAGGCTTTAAATGATTTACGTATTTATTTTTTGCCACATGAACACACATGAAATCAGATTTTCTCAAGCTTGATCCAAATCCCCTTTAAAAGTGATTTGAAATCCGAGTAAAAGCTGATATCTGTTGGTGCGTCTGATTTCATGTGTTTTTTCCTCATCATTTGTTGTCTTTTGATAAACAACAAACCCACAGAAAAACACATTTCACATTGTTTTTAAAGCTGTTGTCACAAATGTGGATTTGGAAACTGCCATCATGAAAATGAGTCAGTGGCAGAATGCCAGAATCCATTGCTAATTTTTCATCAACTTTCAATGATTTTGTTTCGAATCAGTGCAGAGCTTATATCAAACTTGCCAAGTCACGTGATTTCATCGAACGAGGCTTCATTACGTCATACTGTTTCGAACAATGGTTTCAAAGGTTTGGTACCTGATCTTAGTCCATTTTATAGGCCTATGTAGGTAATTTTTTAATAATTTAATGAATTTGTAATACTTAAGCATGTATACTGAAGAAAAGGAGGATGATACTGGCCTGGATATTGGATGATGTTTATTTATTTAGTTGTAGAGTACTTTAAATACAATACACTTTCATGCATACATTTGCAGATGATTTTTAAAAGGTGTTTGGGCTGAGTTTTTTTTTTCTTTTTTTTGCATTTACAGTGTTTCTATCAGCAGGTCTTATCAGCCTGTGATGTTTTAAGTGCTTTGAAACAGTGAATAATTTTGCAAAGCAATTTAGTTAATTGATTGAGAGTTTCTAGAAGCTTTATTTCTCCCATCACTGATTACAACCAGTGCAGACATTTTAGCAAACGCAACTGCAGTTTAAACAGCCAGTCTAAGAACAAACGCCAGAGCAAAGCCTTGAAATCTGAAACTAGCTTTTGCAGCACCTAAAATGTAGGGATATTTATTTTGAAAATTATGTTTATTTGTTATAGATTCATTTTAATGAATTGATTGAGTGGGAGTATTTGACTAATAATGAAATCTATTAAAATATTACAAATAAATCCTTATCTTAAATATATTCCTGTTAGAAGATTCCCAAATTTCCATCAGCCCTTTGTTTTGCTCATGAGAGTTGTGTGGATTAGTGATTAGTTTGATTCTTTTAAGCCGGTAATCTGGTAACCATTCGAGTTCGGTTCACAGAATCAAACTGAATCAATCTTTAGTTGAGGGTTCGTGACGTAACACGCAGACTCCGAATGAGCCAATGAGCAAGTCCAGATTTCACTGGAAGAGGGCGTGGTTACTCCCAGAGAAATATTGTATGTCCAATAAAATTAGAGAGGTACACTTTAAGATTCTTCATAATGTTTTCCCAACCAACTCACAAATTGCCTCTTTTGTTGATCTCTCTGACCTGTGTGTATTTTGCAAAGTTGAGGAAGAAACTTTGCTTCATTTATTCTACCACTGTAATCAGGCTAAGCCTCTTTGGGAGAGCTTGGGTTGTTATCTTTCTCACTTTATCAAATGTGATTTAAACTTTTAATTGAAGGATATATTCCTCTATTTTTCTGGGAGTGACTATGCTATTGATAATGTTGTTAATTTCTTTGTGTTGCATTGTAAAAGTTTTATTCACAAAAACAAATTTCTCAAGACTTTGCCTAGATTTGATGTCTTTATTGCTGAGATTTCCCTTATTGTACAATCTCTTAAACTCATTGATAACAGTAAGAACAACAAGTTTCTTAAGAACTATGTATGTTTTTTTCTTACTTGTTGAGGAGTCAGTTATTGTTTTATTTTGTTTTTATTTTGTTTTTGTTTTTTGTTAATGTATTCAATGCAGTGCTGTTTCTTCTTTGTAAAAAAAAATAAATTGAGAAGGCCAGATGGGTTATTGAACAAAAGAATTGGTTCGAAATGAACAATTGAAAAAGAACAGACTCAAAAGAATCGAATAAGCCGATTCTAACTAAACCGAAAGCTGACTTTTTACTAGGTTTGATTCGTTCATTGTCAGACCTGCTCATTGGCTGCGCAAGGTTTTGCGTCATCAACATGTTTGATTCTGTGAACCATCTCGGAATGATTCGTTTAAGAATCAAACCGGCTCAAAATGATTCGTTTAAGAATCAAACATCACTAGTGCAGATGCGGACATTCATGTTGTTGTCATAGTTTGAGTAGATGTGCTGGGGATGAAGTCAAGATCACAAACAATTTCTTTGATTTTAATGTACAGTATAGGCTATTGTTTTTATGATATTATTAAGATCGGATCACTCTGATGATGCTGATGCAGGATTTCAAGACCTGATCATGGATGAGTGGTTAACAATTCTCTGCATGCTCATGATGATAATGTTAGTTGATTAAAGCATAATCTTTTGATGAAAGATTCTTGCGGCTGCTTGGGACACACCAGTAAATCTTCATATTCATGAATCTGGATCAGAGCTTCACTGTCATGCAGCTTGCACAGGACATAAGTAATGTTATTGGCGTAATCAGGGCCGGTTGTTCAAACAAGTGAACTAAGTGGGCGCTCCGAGGCCTCTGGCACATCCACACAAATCACCTTCTGTTTTTAAATGAGATGCAAAGATATAAAGCGTCTGTGAACAAACATCATTTATGCAGCGGAGCGGAGCGGCATGTAGTTATTGCTCTGTTGGAGTCAGAGGTCTGTGTTTTACCACGTCTGATCGTTCAAGTAACGATATGAACAGGCTTTTGAAAGTGCACTATTGCTTTAGTGAAGTAGTTTATAATTGATTTGCATGTATGCCAACATGACACGATCCATTTCACTTCTGCAATGTGATGCATTTGATTTCAGAGTGAAATCTGATATTCAGAAAGAAAATATAGGGAGAGGCTTGATGTTATCCATCAGGATGGTGAAAAGCGTGGATGGAGGGAATTGGAGGTGAAAATCTCGGGATTTGTGACATCAGCCGAGAAGGAAAGTTGTTTCGGA
Source organism: Vimba vimba (assembly GCA_022828995.1). NCBI lineage: Eukaryota > Metazoa > Chordata > Actinopteri > Cypriniformes > Leuciscidae > Vimba > Vimba vimba. Next base: position 2,432,525 of record CM040827.1, read on the forward strand.
GGAAAAGCTAGTTGTTATATTTTGATGAAAGATTATGAGAGTAAGAGCAGGAACATGCATTAAGAAAGTAAATAGTCAATTGTGATTTCATATTTTACATATATTAAAAATATTTATGTTTTTACATTTGTTTATAAATTAGTACGGTCAATTAATCAATTAATCGCGACTAATCACATCTAACAAAAGTTTGTGCGTATATATATATATATATGTATATATATACACACACACTCACTGTACACACATACATACATATGTGTGTGTGTACAGTGTATGTGTGTATATATATATATATATATATATATATATATATATATATATATATATATACACGTGTGTGTGTGTTTCTAGATGTTTGTTTATATAGCCTATAATAATGTTTATTAATATAACAAATATATATTATATAAACAAACATTTATGTCAGATGTGATTAATCGATTTGACAGCACTAATATAAATATATAAATTGTTTATATAATTAACTTTTAATCTATTTCAATTTGTTAACATTTTCATTTTAGTTTAAGCTTGTAATTGTGTGTGTGTTTGTGCTCGTTTCATATTTCTATTTAGCTTTCATTCATATTTCAGTTTTAATCATTTTAGTCCTTCACCTTAAAAGTATTTTACTTCACTCAGTCAAAGTTTTTTAGGTGTAAGTTTTTATATTTTCTAATATATTTAACTTCATTTCAGATATATTTCAACATATGAAAACGACTGTATTAGTTTTAGTTAATAATAACACCGACTCGACCGTGTTCTTGTTTGATAATCTTTCACGGTGCATTATTAACCCTCATGTGGTGTTCAAAACCCTATAACACCTGTGGTCTTCCCGGGTCAAAATGACCCGCCTATAAAAAATAGCTTATAAATCACTCATTATACCATATTTTCACCCAATCTTGGAATCAATCTTTTTGTCAACTTGTTCTCTTTTAATTAGGACTGGTTTTATATTTCTATTTGCATCTAATTAATCGTAGGCCTCATTTATTTGACAGTAGGGATCTCATTTTTTGAGTAAAAAAAACATTATTTTTGAATATTTTTGAATAATTTTGGAAATATTAAATGAAATCTGAAGAAAATTGGCACTGTTTATCACACTAGTCTACTTTAATTTTTCACCAGGAATTTTGTTTTGAAAAACTTTTATTTTGTACAAAATGGCACATTGTCACACTTGTGGTCTTCCCGGGTCAAAATGACCCGCCTATAAAAAATAGCTTATAAATCACTCATTATACCATATTTTCACCCAATCTTGGATTCAATCTTTTTGTCAACTTGTTCTCTTTCAATTAGGACTGGTTTTATATTTCTATTTGCATCTAATTAATTGTAGGCCTCATTTATTTGACAGTAGGGATCTCATTTTTTGAGTAAAAAAAACATTATTTTTGATTAATTTTGGAAATATTAAATGAAATCTGAAGAAAATTGGCACTGTTTATCACACTAGTCTACTTTAATATTTCACCAGGAATTTTGTTTTGAAAAACTTTTATTTTGTACAAAATGGCACATTGTCACACTTGTGGTCTTCCCGGGTCAAAATGACCCGCCTATTAAAAATAGCTTATAAATCACTCATTATACCATATTTTCACCCAATCTTGGATTCAATCTTTTTGTCAACTTGTTCTCTTTCAATTAGGACTGGTTTTATATTTCTATTTGCATCTGATTAACCGTAGGCCTCATTTATTTGAGAGTAGGCATCTCATTTTTTGAGTAAAAAAACATTATTTTTGAATAATTTTGGAAATATTAAATGAAATCTGAAGAAAATTGGCACTGTTTATCACACTAGTCTACTTTAATATTTCACCAGGAATTTTGTTTTGAAAAACTTTTATTTTGTACAAAATGGCACATTGTCACACTTGTGGTCTTCCCGGGTCAAAATGACCCGCCTATTAAAAATTGCTTATAAATCACTCATTATACCATATTTTCACCCAATCTTGGATTCAATCTTTTTGTCAACTTGTTCTCTTTCAATTAGGACTGGTTTTATATTTCTATTTGCATCTGATTAACCGTAGGCCTCATTTATTTGAGAGTAGGCATCTCATTTTTTGAGTAAACAAAACATTATTTTTGAATAATTTTGGAAATATTAAATAAAATCTGAAGAAAATTGGCACTGTTGATCACACTAGTCTACTTTAATTTTTCACCAGGAATTTTGTTTTGAAAAACTTTTATTTTGTACAAAATGGCACAGAATTACACTTGCGGTGTTCCACTGGGCCATTGAGGGCCATTGTTTCAATGGGCCATTGAAAGTGAATGGGAGAGACTGAAACATTTTCAGGAGCATGTTCATTGTTTATGTACACATATGAGCATGTGATGGATTATGGTGAGTTTGGGCTCTTTTTAATCTTAACAATCTCACGTAAATAATGATGTGCCATTTTCCACAATTTATGCATGCTTCATTGAGTTACGAGTTAAAACGCGACATAAGTGCTAGGCTACATCTATATTCAAGGCTCTGTGAGCGCCTGTGGGGGTTTGTGTGTTACAACTCCATTAGGAATATCTTTAGATCTGAGTGATGGATTATGCTGAGTTTGGGCTCTTTTTAATTGTGATAGTCTACTGAAAATAATGATGTACATTTTTCTACGATCTGTGCATGCTTCGTGAAGTTATGAGCAAAAACCAAACGTGAGAGCTTCATGAGTATATACTTGGCTAGGTACGTCTGTGGTATTTTTTGTGTTAGAGCGCCATGAGGAATATCTTTAGATCTTATTGATGGAATATATTGAGTTTGGGCTCTTTTTAATCGTGAGCTCCTGCTGTAAATAACGATGTGTCATTTTCCATGATCGATGTATGTTTCATGAAGTTACGAGTAAAAAGGCCAAGTCTAAGCTACCTTGCTTGGCTATGTGAGTCTGTGTGTCTGTAGTATTTTTTGTGTTAGAACTCCATGAGGAATATCTTTAGTTCTGAGTGATGGATTATGTTGAGTTTGGACTCATTTTAATTGTAAGCATCTGCTGTAAATAATGATGTGTGATTTTCCACAATCGGAGCATGTTTCATGAAGTTACGAGCGGAAATGTGTCTAAAATTGTACCATCCATGTATGGTTTACACATGGGTCTCTTGAAGCGCTTCTTTTACAAAAATCTCACTCAAGTTTAGTAAAAAGCCTGAAACAATTATGCTTGCTGTATTCTACTAATTGAGACCTTTCAAATGACATATGACACAGGACTATCTGAGCTGTATGATGTATTTGACATATTGCTGAATGTAGTACAAAAAAGTAGTTTATAAATTATGAATTTGTTTTTTTTCTATTTATCAGCAAATAACTCAGCACTACTTAGGAGTTTATCAAATTGGCTACATTCATTGTAAATTTCAGACTCTAAGCTTTCAAATGACACCTATTTTAAGTTGATCAAGGTAATAGTTTTGAAAAATATTATGATTATTTATTTCGCAGCTAGGTGGCGCCTGCGGGGGAACACTCTGTTTTAGAGTGATAACTCAGCTCTAGTTAGGAGTTGATCAAAGTGATTAGGTGCATTAAAAAGCTGAGATTCTAAGCTTTAAAATGATACCTATTTTGTGTTGTTCCATTCATTTTTTGCATTGGTCTTTCCCATTCACTTTCAATGGCCCATTGAAACAATGGCCCACAATGGCCCTCAATGGCCCAGTGGAACACCACAAGTGTAACTCTGTGCCATATTGTACAAAATAAAAGTTTTTCAAAACAAAATTCCTGGTGAAAAATTAAAGTACACTAGTGTGATCAACAGTGCCAATTTTCTTCAGATTTTATTTTATTTTTCCAAAAATTATTCAAAAATATATTTTTTTTTACTCAAAAAATGAGATGCCTACTCTCAGATAAATGAGGCCCACGATTAATCAGATGCAAATGGAAATACAAAACCAGTCCTAATTGAAAGAGAACAAGTTGACAAAAAGATTGAATCCAAGATTGGGTGAAAATATGGTATAATGAGTGATTTATAAGCTATTTTTTATAGGCGGGTCATTTTGACCCGGGAAGACCACAAGTGTGACTATGTACCATTTTTTACAAAATAAAAGTTTTTCAAAACAAACTTCCCGGTGAAACATTAAAGTAGACTAGTGTGATCAACAGTACCAATTTTCAAAAAAAAAAAAAAAAAAAATCCAAAATTATTAAAAAATTATGTTTTTTTTACTCAAAAAATTAGATGCCTACTCTCAGATAAATGAGGCCCACAATTAATCACATGCAAATGAAAATACAAAACCAGTCCTAATTGAACGAGAACAAGTTGACAAAAAGATTGAATCCAAGATTTGGTGAAAATATGGTATAATGAGTGATTTATAAGCTATTTTTTATAGGCGGGTCATTTTGACCCGGGAAGACCACAAGTGTAACAAGGTAACAAAACCCCCCCTAAAAAAGTAAGAAAATTTTCAAAAAACATTTGAGAAGTAGTTATACCCTTTGGGAACAGAGTCACTAAGTTTCAGTCCAATGCGATAACATTAACTAGTATTTTGGGGAAAAAGAAAATCTTCTCCGGGTCAAAATGACCCGAAGACCACATGAGGAACGAACCGTGTTCTCAAACACCATTGATCACCTGAGTTCTCGACTGTCTTCCCTGCTCGGTTTTAAAAAATGTTTACTCGATAAACATTTAAAGGCTGAATTACTCTGAGGGAAAAGCTCTCGACTCATAATGCCTCAAACCGCTGGAAGACACGGCCAAAAATAGCTCCGGCCAAAATAAATCCGGCTGACCGGAGGGTTCACAGCATCCCAGCGCTTGTCACGTAACCCGCGATCAATATTTAATGTTCATTTTCAAGCTGTCGGCTGAAATATAGAAAATTGGTCTCCTCCAAGCTCGCGGGGCGGTGACAGAGATTGGAGTTAAATATATGGCCGCGGGATTGGAGAAGACACAACTCATCCCTGCACTTCTCTGGGAGAAAGATGGATGGCTCAGTGGCTCTGACACCAACATGAATCCTCCCGCAGCAAATAAAGTCCTCCACGCTCCGAATAAAGACAACAAGAGCAGCTCATCGTGACGCTCCATTACAAATAGACTGGAACGCTGGCTGGGCACACAACATATAATGACATTTTATGATGAAAAGGGAGTATACATCAGGAACAGCCGATAATGCTTGGGTGTTTTTGCAGCTTGCTAGAAGATATTTTTGTCCTGTTTTGTTTGAGGCTGTATTGGCCTTTGCTGGGCATTGAAATCTCTGCCCACGCGGTTATTGATCGGGCACTTATGGGAAATGGTTCGAGTGGAACACTAGCCTTCTGCACAGAAGAGCTGCACGATTCTGGGTAAATTAAGAATCACTATTATTTTTTGTTTAAAATCGAGATCATGATTCTGAATGGACCACTAAGGAAAATAACTAGTGCTGTCAATCAAAAAAAAAAAAAAAAAAAAAAAATTAATCACACATTGTTTTTCTGTACTTAATCACGATTAATCGCACCTAACATTAAAGTTTTTAATATATTTTTATATTGTAACAATTTCACATTTAATCTCCAAATTAATGTTGAAACAACATATAGTTGCCTGTATTTTAAAGTCCCCCTGCAAGTCAACAATTTTATCCCTTAAAACTCATCTTTGATCTCCAAAATGAAATTTTTTTTAAAAAAAGCTTCATGCCTTAAAATGAATGTAACTCGACACCCTTGCCTCATTTAGTATGTGCGGTTCTATGAATATGCAAATGAGCCCCGCCTCCACTCACTCGCTCAGCTCAGAGATCCACTGGTTGACGATCACACGTTGATCTGATTGGTTACAAGGTAGTTTGTGACGTCAGAAACACCAGCGATTTCAAAGCGTGTTTTTGAGACTGTCTTTGGTTCACTGCAGTTTTAAGGAGGAAATACTCAGCAATGGAGTCGACTTATGAATTTACACATGGTTTGTCTTAAAGCATATTAAAAACACCACAGACACATAAACAACATTAAAAGCTGGATTTTCACCACAGGGGGACTTAGTTTAACTCATTTAAGACTGTGCTTGCGAGGATACTCGACAAAACGTGCATTTGGGCATAATTGTGTGTTTTTGTCCGCGTAAGCGCTGTCTGAAGCATAAGTGTGTGTGTGTGTGTGTGTGTGTCACACAGACAGGAGATTCACAGACGTATACCAGTACTGCTCTGCGTTCCCTTTTGTGTCTTATCACGCATTTGCATTAATAAGAGCGTGATCATATTGACGGGAAAAACGGCATTAATTGCATGAATTTTTTTTTTTAATTTTTTTGCCAGCACTAAAAATAACATACAATTCACTAGAGTTCTGACAAAATATGAATTGCTACAGTCCATTTAAAAATACATAATTAATTTGCATTATAAAATAAAATGGTTGAATGAATGATTCAATGACTCGCTCATTATATTTATAGCTCCATAAATCAGAAAATACTGTCAATAGCCAGAAGAAGGTTTTCAGGAATGAAATGATATATAAATCAGGCAAATTATCCCCTCTGTAAAACCCTTCAGAATATAGATAGGAATAAAGCGGTAAAGTTTGATGCGAGTTGTGCTGAAGTGGAGATTTGACTCCTTTAAAGATGTCGTAGCTGAAATCCACAAACCCAAATACATAACGTGTAATAAAACACTTATGGATGTTTTCTGTCCACTATAGCCTGAAATATTATGGAGGCAAAATCACAGAATTGACTAGTGCATATTAAAATAATGTGTCTTGTCTTAAAGGGGTGGTATAATGCCCTTTTCACAAGATGTAAAATAAGTCTCTGATGTCCCCAGAGTGTGTGTGTGAAGTTTCAGCTCAAAATACCCCACAGATATTTTTATATAGCATGTTAATATTGTCACTTTTTGAGGGTGAGCAAAAACGCACCATCTGTCCCTTTAAATGCAAATGAGCTGCTGCTCCCGGCACAGGGGGTGGAGTTTCAAGAGCTTGTGTCCTTTTCACACACACATGCACTGAAAATTTCAAAAACTTTTAGCCTTTTATGTTCAAACCGGATTCAGAAATATGGAGAGACTCAAGAAGAAGTGGCAACATGTAGAAGCAACAGAACATTTCTGAATGGTTAGTTGATGAATTTATGAAGCTGATGTGTAGTTATCTTCTAGTCATTGATTAGCATATTCTGTCATGATAATCTATAAATCGTGTTCAGGGGGCGGGGTTTATGTAAATTCTAGGGTTGGTGATGTCACTAACCCGGGAGGAATGTGGTGTAGTCTCTACCAGCCGTTTGTTGTAGTCCTTAAAAAGCCATTTCTTTAAAAGCAAATATCTCCCTTTGCTCTGAACTTTGAGCGTTGTAACTTTGCAGATGTTGTTTATGCTCAAACAGCAACATTACACACTAACTAACCACCCCTTTAAATATTTTGGCTAATTTACTGTCATGTGTTACACTTGTTTGTGTCCATTCCACAGATTTTCCCACAAAAAAGCGCTGAATGTTAGAAAAGTAATAAATCCCAAAGCCCTGTGAGCCGATATGAATAATGGACGTGTAATATGTCTCCCTGTGACCCGCTCCAGGGCAGTGTGAACGCTCCTGACATGAAGATGAGCACAAGCGCTCTCTCGACGACTGTCCTCGTCTCTTCAGGGGCCGGCGACAGCGCTGGACAAATAACACTGTGACTCCGCGACCCTGAGCTGAGCCGAAGCGTTAGCTAGCGGCCTGACACTGCTCATGCTAATGCTAATGAGGGCGTTTTCTCCTGAGCTCACACACTCACAACACGACCAGCTAAATAAAGGGATAGATCTGACCTGGGGACGTCCTGAAAGGGGGATTTTTTTCTTTCTCAAAATGAAAGGCTTTCTGTTAAATGCCCTTCTTTAAGTAGTTTGATGAAATTAACTATTATGAACCCAGGAGTCAGTTAATTCTGACAAATCCTTCATTTTATCCTTCAAATTGTATATAAAGTGTGTGTGTGGGTGTGGGTGTAATAAAAAAAAAAATATATATATATATTATATATATTCATTTACTAGTAATAAAAGGTAATTTAATTAATACATTAATCAATTTATAAATTATTTAATTTAATTATTTTCGTCTTTTTAATTCTAAAATTAACAAATTTGTCCCCAGAAGTGAGCTAAATCTGACAGAACCTTTATTTACAAAATTATATGTAAAGTATATGTGTGTGTGTGTGTGTGTGTGTGTGTGTGTGTGTGTGTGTGTGTGTGTGTGTGTGTAATGAAATTATTATTTGTAATATATATTTTTATACGTATAAATTATTGATACATTTATGTATTTTTAAAAATAATAAACATTATTCAATTATTCATTTAATTAAATTAATTAATTTGTTTAATTCAATTGGTTTTTTTTTATTGTAAAGTGCTAAAAGTTTACTGTTGTGATTAGTGTGTGAATTTGGTGTGGCGAATGTGTGTGTGTGTGTGTGTGTGTGTGTGTGTGTGTGTGTGTGTGTGTGTGTGTGTGAGTGTATGTGTGTTTGAGAGAGTGTGTTTGTGAGTGTGTATGTCCGTTTGTGTGTGAGTGAGTGTGTGTGTGTTTGAGAGAGTTTGAGAGATTGTATTTGTGAGTGTGTATGTCCGTTTGTGAGTGTGTGTGTGTGCGTGCATGTGTGTTTGTGTGTGTGTGTGCGTGTGAGTGTATGTGTGAGTGTATGTGAGAGAGTGTGTGTGTGTGTGTGTGTGTGTGTCCGTGTGTGAGAGTGTGTGTGTTTGAGAGATTGTGTTTGTGAGTGTGTGTATATCCGTGTGTGTATGTCCGTGTGTGAATGTGTGTGTGTGTGTGTGTGTGTCCGTGTGTGAGAGTGTGTGTGTTTGAGAGATTGTGTTTGTGAGTGTGTGTATGTCCGTGTGTGAATGTGTGTGTGTGAATGTGTGTGTGTGTGTGTGTGTGTGTGTGTGTGTGTATAAACATGAGTCTTAAAGCACTCGCTGCTAAATTGTAAGATTCACATTCCGCTGCTGTAGTTCATTAACCGGCCGCTGCTCTTCATTTATCTTGATCAATCGACAGGTCGGTCCAGACGGCGCAGTTCTCCACAACACACTCCACTTACAGTAACGCTGACTCACACACAACTCAGCGGACTGCAATTAAACAGATACGACCTCAGAGAGTTCATCCCGGATCCGGCCCGCGGGTCACGCCAGTCCATAACTCCAGAAGAGTTTAAGCGGCTAATAAACTCCCGCATTGAGCGCGCTCAGATCAATGCATCCCTTCATGTGCCTCTGCTTTGAGGCTGGTCAAAAAAGCAGAAGAAAATGAGAGAAAGACGTGTAGCTGGAATAAGCATATTCATTAAAAAGCGTCTTTTGGCAGCGTTATCTGTGTATGCTTCCCACATTCAAGCCAGCGACCTGTGTGGAAAATAAATTGAGAGCCTTAGGGTTTGTGCTTTTAACTCTACACATGTTGGTAAATTCAAAACCCGCTCGCATTTGCATATCTAATTTCTCTCTCCATTGAATTATTTTGATCTTTTGCTCCAATAAAACCATTTGTTTTGCGTGTTCGTGAAGCGTTCTCATTTATACGGCAGCATCACCGCAGGCCTGCTTTCTTCTTCTTCTGGCCGTGTTGGATAGAGTTTCTTTGCTCTGTCTTAAACGCTGTGGATATTTCCCAGGTGGCTCTGGGTTGTTCCAGGTTTTCTTTTCTCTTAGCTGTGGCTTTTTGCTTCTTCCGCTGCTGTCTCAACGGGCTTTATTGAAAATGACAAGGTCATTGGGCGCGTGGATGGGGAATTTTAGCAATCAGCATTAGCATCGCTACGCTGGAGCATTTATTTAACAGAATATGTGCAGAAATGCAGGTGAATAAAGCTTCTGTGGCCTTGGCTCTGGATGTATTTTCTCCACAGGGATTTGAAAACATCCTTCAAAAAATAGAAAAGCATCCAGGTCAGAGGTCATGACCTGCTCTGTGAAGCTAGTGCACATGATTAAGTGGAACCAGCAATAAAAGTACAGTATAAAACTGTTACTGCTATATAATGGAGTATTTTAGGAGGATTCATAAACAAGTATTCATTACTTCAATGAGCTCATTGTTTCCGCCTTAAATTATTACATTGTTTAAATTAATTTAAAAAAATTGCTAACTGCGATTTTTCAATTTTTAATATGTAAATGCATAACTTGGACAGTTATCTCTGATAACACATCACTCTAAATTGTAATGTGGACATTTTCTGTGAAGCTGCTTTGAAACGATGTGTGTTGTGAAAAGCGCTATACAAATGAATATGAATTTAATATTTTGAGATTTTCAATGCTTCATGGCATGTGGGTGGCAACTTATATGCTATTCTTTCTTTCTTTCTTTCTTTCTTTCTTTCTTTCTTTCTTTCTTTCTTTCTTTCTTCCTTCCTTCCTTCCTTCCTTCCTTCCTTCCTTCCTTCCTTCCTTCCTTGCTTCATGGCATGTGGGTGGCAACTTATATGCTATTTCCTTTCTTTTTCTGTCTTTCTTTCTTTCTTTCTTTCTTTCTTTCTTTCTTTCTTTCTTTCTTTCTTTCTTTCTTTCTTTCTTTCTTTCTTTCTTCCTTCCTTCCTTCCTTCCTTCCTTGCTTGCTTCATGGCATGTGGGTGGCAACTTATATGCCTTTCTTTCTTTCTTTCTTTCTTTCTTCCTTTCTTCCTTTCTTTCTTTCTTTCTTTCTTTCTTTCTTTCTTTCTTTCTTTCTTTCTTTCTTCCTTCCTTCCTTCCTTCCTTCCTTGCTTCATGGCATGTGGGGTGGCAACTTATATGCCTTTCTTTCTTTCTTTCTTTCTTTCTTTCTTTCTTTCTTTCTTTCTTTCTTTCTTTCTTTCTTTCTTTCTTTCTTTCTTTCTTTCTTCCTTCCTTCCTTCCTTCCTTCCTTCCTTCCTTCCTTCCTTCCTTCCTTGCTTGCTTCATGGCATGTGGGTGGCAACTTATATGCCTTTCTTTCTTTCTTTCTTTCTTTCTTTCTTTCTTTCTTTCTTTCTTTCTTTCTTTCTTCCTTCCTTCCTTCCTTCCTTCCTTCCTTGCTTCATGGCATGTGGGTGGCAACTTATATGCTATTTCCTTTCTTTTTCTGTCTTTCTTTCTTTCTTTCTTTCTTTCTTTCTTTCTTTCTTTCTTTCTTTCTTTCTTTCTTCCTTCCTTCCTTCCTTCCTTCCTTCCTTCCTTCCTTCCTTCCTTCCTTCCTTCCTTGCTTGCTTGCTTCATGGCATGTGGGTGGCAACTTATATGCCTTTCTTTCTTTCTTTCTTTCTTTCTTTCTTTCTTTCTTCCTTTCTTCCTTCCCTTCCTTCCTTCCTTCCTTCCTTCCTTCCTTCCTTCCTTCCTTCCTTCCTTCCTTCCTTCCTTCCTTCCTTCCTTGCTTGCTTGCTTGCTTCCTTCCTTCCTTCCTTCCTTCCTTCCTTCCTTCCTTCCTTCCTTCTTTCCTTCCTTCCTTCCTTCCTTCCTTGCTTCATGGCATGTGGGTGGCAACTTATATGCTATTTCCTTTCTTTCTTTCTTTCTTTCTTTCTTTCTTTCTTTCTTTCTTTCTTTCTTTCTTTCTTTCTTTCTTTCTTTCTTTCTTTCTTTCTTCCTTCCTTCCTTCCTTCCTTCCTTCCTTCCTTCCTTCCTTCCTTCCTTCCTTCATGGCATGTGGGTGGCAACTTATATGCTATTTCCTTCCTTTCTTTCTTTCTTTCTTTCTTTCTTTCTTTCTTTCTTTCTTTCTTTCTTTCTTTCTTTCTTTCTTTCTTTCTTTCTTTCTTTCTTTCTTTCTTTCTTCCTTCCTTCCTTCCTTCCTTCCTTCCTTCCTTCCTTCCTTCCTTCCTTCATGGCATGTGGGTGGCAACTTATATGCTATTTTCTTCTTTCTTTCTTTCTTTCTTTCTTTCTTTCTTTCTTTCTTTCTTTCTTTCTTTCTTTCTTTCTTTCTTTCTTTCTTTCTTTCTTTCTTTCTTTCTTTCTCTCGTCTCTCTCTGGATCTCTGACTGACACATGAGGAATTGAACAAACACTAGATTCATCTTGGCAGCTTCTCTCTCCAGGCCCTGAGATGTTTTTCTGACTTTCAATGCTGGGAGCGCTAAACTCTTGGCATACGCTTCACAAACGCTCATGCAATCAGAGACGGAGAGCCAGTTCAAGCATCTGAAACTAAAGCATCAATTTTCTGCACTTCAGAGCTGTGAATGATTCGGTGAGCGAGTGTTTTGCTGTTTGTGTGTGCCGTTTGGAAAAAGAGACCATCGGAGAAACTGCCATTGAGATGAATGGGAAAGCTAATGATGGCTTTTAATACATTGGGACCTGCATTAAGAAGGGTTTTTCATGCTGAAGCTGTTCAATGGAGATTATGATTGTGTAAATGCAGTTCGGTCCTTGTGCAGCAGAGGGCGACATCACAGAGACAGGTGAATTTAATCATCAGAAAATAAATCATGATTTTATCTGCTTCTGATTATTAATGTTTCCTTCTTTCTGTTGCTTTGAGGTCATAAAATGGACTTTTAGCAGATAAACACATTTTGCGGGGTCTTTAAAAACATTGAGATCTTGAGTTCAGTCAATCAAAGCATCTAACTGCCTCTGAAGTTTGTAATGCGGTTCATTTTCTACCTTTGTGAACTTTGAGACAATCTTATTTGCATGAAAGGTGTAGAAAATGATCAGTCTCCCTTTGCTCTTCTGCTCTAAAATAATTATGCTCTTGCACATGCCTTTTGATTTTATCCCCTGAAGAACTTTTCGCATTTCTGATTTAAACTTTTATTATTTATTTTCATTATGCACTGCATATATTATAGGATTATAGGAGTGAATGGTGAGGTTTGCAGCAAGCCTCCCTCTCTCTCTCTCTCTCTCTCTCTCTCTCTCTCTCTCTCTCTCTCTCTGTATCTCTCTCTCTCTCTCTCTCTCTCTCTCTCTCTCTCTCTCCCTCTCTCTCTCTCTCTTTCAGAGCCCACTTCATTGCTGTATATCTGCTACTGTAAGTGAAGTGGATTGTGCAGATTGATCCATCGAGTCAGAATCATCACAGATGTTATGAATATTCACTGGCATCACGTAAGACACATATCTGATTATTAAACACATCTGTAGTTTCATTTGATGATAATTGTCATGTTTTGATGATGAGGTGAGGCGTTACGGATAACTCTCTTAAATAACACAAAAGAATGAAATCCAAAATGAAAATAAAAGGAAATGCATGCAAAACACAACCAACACAAGACCATGAACTGAGAGAACTGAAAATAGTTGAATGCAATATGAACCCAGGTCTGAACTAATCAATGCAACAATGAATCACCAAAACGAAAACAGAAGAAAACACAGGAAATGATGAAGACAAACTAAAACCTTTGAAAATAAAACTGAAAACACAACAGAACGTGACAATAATGAGGTTACTAGTTACAACTTAAAAATGCTTGGCAACTCATTTTTTGTGTGTATATTAACCTTTAACCTTTGGTAAAGTTTTATGATAATATGCTCGCACTGATTTTGAATGGCCGTCAATGAAGAAAGATGCTGTTTGTGTTCAGATAGTGGCATTTACAGCAGCAATGTGTCACTATATGGAGGTTGCAAATAACTTTAAGCGTACAGATGTAATTTTAATGGCTGACTACTGCAGGAAATGTCCATTCTGATGAATCTAAGGTCTCAGACTAGTTCTTGAGGATCTGGAATCATATAAAAACACAAGTGGAGATGACATTCACAGGGAAAGCCACATGTCAGATGAGATGCATGTGTTGTGTTCAGTCCCTTCACAAGAACTGGAACAGAATGTTACTGACTGACTCGTGCTCTCAGAGAGACAGACAGGTACAGACAGACAGACAGACAGACAGGTAGAGACAGACAGGTAGAGACAGACAGACAGACAGACAGACAGACAGGTAGAGGCAGACAGGTAGAGACAGACAGATAGAGATGGGCAGGTAGAGACAGACAGGTACAGGCAGACAGGTAGATACAGACAGGTAGAGGCAGACAGGTACAGACAGACAGGTAGAGGCAGACAGATAGAGATGGGCAGGTACAGACAGACAGGTAGAGACAGACAGGTACAGGCAGACAGGTAGAGACAGACAGGTAGATACAGACAGGTAGAGGCAGACGGGTACAGACAGACAGGTAGAGGCAGACAGATAGAGATGGGCAGGTAGAGACAGACAGGTACAGACAGACAGGTAGAGACAGACAGGTAGATACAGACAGACAGGTAGAGACAGACAGGTAGATACAGACAGGTAGAGGCAGACAGGTACAGACAGACAGGTAGAGGCAGACAGATAGAGATGGGCAGGTACAGACAGACAGGTACAGGCAGACAGGTAGAGACAGACAGGTAGAGGCAGACAGGTAGAGGCAGACAGGTAGAGGCAGACAGGTAGAGACAGACAGGTAGAGGCAGACAGGTAGAGGCAGACAGGTAGATACAGACAGGTAGATACAGGTAGAGGCAGACAGGTACAGACAGACAGGTAGAGGCAGACAGGTACAGACAGACTGGTAGAGGCAGACAGATAGAGATGGGCAGGTACAGACAGACAGGTACAGGCAGACAGGTACAGACAGACAGGTAGAGGCAGACAGATAGAGACAGACAGGTAGAGACAGACAGGTAGAGACGGGCAGTTAGAGATGGGCAGGTAGAGATAGAGACAGACAGGTAGAGACAGACAGGTAGAGACAGACAGGTAGAGACAGAGAGATAGAGGCAGACAGGTAGAGACAGACAGGTAGATACAGACAGGTAGATACAGACAGATAGAGATGGGCTGGTAGAGACAGACAGGTAGCGGCAGACAGATAGAGACAGACAGGTAGAGATGGGCAGGTAGAGATAGAGACAGACAAGTAGAGACAGACAGGTAGAGACAGACAGACAGGTAGAGACAGACCGGTAGAGACGGGCAGGTAAAGACAGACAGATAGAGATGGGCAGACAGGCCGAGCGTCTGAACCCGAGGAGACGGATAAACAAGTTACTGAGGATGGATTCTCTGAATCACATATAATCATCTCCAGAAACTTATTCCCTGACACACACACACACACACTCACAGGAGCAAACTAGCACAATACAAAAGCTATAAACAAGATAAACAACAAAACATGAGTTATACTCCCTTATGTATCTGTTTCAAAAACATATTTAGCTCATACTTTTAAAACCTCCAAGACTAATATTTGTACTCATTCATAAATGCACATAAGATTACAAATAAGATCTCAGTTGTTTATCCTAGACCAGTGGGTTTCAACCCACAGAACTGCACATTTCGGATGTCCTTTCTTGGTGAATGTAGTACATCTGAATTACATTCAAACTACACAAACTCATACCTGGTGTACCTCAAGGCTCTGTTCTGGGCCCTCTACTTTTTACTAGTTACCACTTGGACTAATAATCAGATGCTTTGGGTTCTATTTATTTTAGCATACAGATTTATTTTAGCATTTCTCGCACCTGAGTGTTTCCTCTATACACAACTTGCATCAAAGAACTCAAGCTATGGCTGGAGGCAAGTCACCGTAAAGGGAAAGCTCACCCAAAAATGACAATTCTGTCATCATTTACTCACCCTTATGTTGTTCCAAGCCTGTATGAGTTCTTCTGTTGAACACAAAAGAAGATATTTTGGTTATTTTTGGAAGAATGTTTTTGGAAGAATGTTGGTTACCAGTTGATGGTAGCCATTGACTTCCATAGTATTTTTTCCCCCATCTACATAATATTTCTGGTATTCGAACCTCTCCTCAGCAGGATGCTGAAACTTGCATTCCTATAACAGTCTAACCTAACTTTGTAAAGCAACCTTGGGCTCTGGAAAGGCGCTATATAAGTAAAAAAAATAATATATATATATAAGTTGTAGTCTACGTAAAACGATTATTGGAGTATGTTTTACAAGAAAATATTTCAGTGTTTCTGCTTAAAAAATGTCCCTGTTCAACGCAATTAAGACTTGCTCTTTTTTTTTTTTTTTTTTTTGGTAATTATTTGTGAAATTTACTAGTGATTTCAGTGTGAAAGTTGTTTTAAAGCAAATACAACACTTTTTTTTTGTGTGTGTGTGTGTGTGTGTGTGTGTGTTCGTCGCAAATGCCTATTTGTCATGAATGCCGATCATGCAAAAATCGTGATGACCCTACTTTATTTTCTTTCTTCAAGCAAAAAAATTAAATAAAAAAATAAATAAATAAATAAATATATATATATATATATATATATATATATATATATATATATATATATATATATATATATATATATATATATATATATAATTTATTTATTTATTTATTTTTTGTGGGTGAATGTGATCTGCACATTTTCTTGACGGGTTTTGTGCAATGCTGTGTGATGATGATGAGTGAACGCAGATCCACACTGAATCACAGCGCGAGGACACCCACACTGCGCTCTCTCTCTCCCTCTCTCTCTCTCTCTCTCTCTCTCTCCCTCCCTCTCTCTCTCTCTCTCTAAGAGGCGGCGCATGCACTCATTCGTCTGTACTGGGAGTTTCAGTTCCGATCCTCTTCATCACACAGAACTAAACCTGCAGACAGTTTCCCCGCGGATCCCGCGCGCGCGCGCACTGCAGATGCGTGAACAGTTTTGCGGTTTCCTTCCACAGAGACTCACAAAGGAAATTTATATACACATATATATCAGACACGCGCATCATTCCGACGGACCGAACCGGGTCTGGATCATCAGGCAACAGGAGGATCTCAAACACAGTCCGAGTGGATGTTGAATCGCGCTTTCCATGGTGCTGAAAATGATCTGATCTGATCTCAGTCCCTCATCATCATCATCATCGTCAGCATCTGCACAGGTCGGTTCCGATAGTTTTATTGTCTTCCTGCACAAAAGGATTTATTTCACTTGTATGAGAAGGTGGTTAAACATCTCACAGCCCTTACACAAACTTACCATGCTGACCACACGTTTTCGACAAAATACTATACTTGTTTGCATTAGCTTACTGTAAAACTGTGGCACAAGGTTTTTAAGTCTGTTTGATTGATTTATGACTGTACAATAGTAACAGTAACTAGTATCTATGGCATTTTACCACACTATGGTATGGTTTCCATGGTAAACTTTTTGTAAGGGTGACGTTATGCTCAGGTTACTGACAGTCTGCAGAATGATTCAGTTGTTGAATATACCAATGGGCTTTAATTGCAATCAATTAAATTATGGGTTGTTTTACAACTCAAAATCTTGAGAATTTTGAGAAATGAAGGTGCTACTCTATCTGGATTCTGTTCATGCACAAATAATGTCACTTCTTCCATGATGATCACAAAGAAATCATGCATGTTCAAGTGATTTTATTGTTGGAAGATGCAAGGACTTACCGGTCATCATGCATGAGACTCTTTGAAACAAGTTGCCAAAGTTATTAATTTGAATTCTGAAGCATGCATGGACTTCAAATGCAAGTTTAATCTTTGATGCATAAGATTTTCACATGAGTATCTGCTCTAGATGTTTTTAATGTTGTGCAGTTCAAGGTTAACTCAGATAGATTCAATTACTGGATTGCAGTGTTTTGATAAATGTTAAAATTTCAGACTCTGCAATTAAATTCTTGTATTTTGAGGTCAGAGCTTGAAGTTTTTAGATTATAAAACTAGTGGTGCATTTATCCAGCACACATGTCCTTCGTTATTTTTTCACTGCTTTGTCATTTTTGAACACGCCATATTAATTCAAGGATGCTCTGATTTACATTGTAAAGCTGTGTAAAAGCGACAGCCGTGACATCGGTGTGAGAAACATGACGAATGATGCTGTCAAGCTCCATCGGTGGTCAGTCAGGTCGCTATCCGTCCTTCTCTGCTGTAATTTAGATTCAGACTGTGAGAATGCTCCTGTCAGGACTATACATCATGTATCCAGAATGAAAGAAAAAATCAGCAAAACCTGCAGCGTCTGTCATTGAACTGGAAAGAGTGAGTGCGTGTGTAAAATATATAAAGAGTCAGGTCAACTCACCTTTTATTATATAGCACTCTTTACAATACAGACTGTTTCAAAGCAATATAATGCAACAAAAGAGACTTAATAAAGTTCTCACTTTGGTTTCTTTGTGTCAGTTTCTGCTAAAAATAGTAACAAACGTAGCTCAAGGAGTGGAGCATTTCAACACCGAGATCAAGGGTTTGATTTCCCGGGAAAACATACTAATTTGTGTGAGTTATTTGGCAAAATGACAGTTTCATAGTCACCAAGAAATCAAAATTGACAATTCAGATTTTTAATGGAATATTGCAGTTATTTATCCGTGCACATCATCATTTTTTTTTAAATGAATGTGCCTTGTATTCTATAATCATTTTATTCCCTGATGACGTGTTTACTGGTGCGAGGGCGGGGCAACCTGTCACTCACTTGAAGTCCACCAATCAATTCCCCACAGACAAAATCAAGCCCCGCCCACATTTGTTCTTGTTCCAGAAGTGTTTTATTCGTACATGCGTCACAATAGGGGAGAAAAAAATGCCGTACCTTCCACTTGATGCTGTCTTTGGTGTCAGTTTGAGACGTTGCTCTTGAGGAACATCTGAAGAACGTCTCAATCCACTCTCTGTTGTCTCTGGTTGTTGTATTGCTAGCTTGAGTCGTTGTTAGCAAGCGTTGGGCTGGAGCTGCTGGTGTACCGCGGGGTCTGACGCACGCAGGCTGCGCTGTCAGGTTGTGTGTGTGTGTGTGTCTATGGACAGTCTCAGCGCTGGCAGGAACACACAGTCACACTCCAGATGGCTCCCACATTCCCTGCGTTCCCACAGACCTGAGGAAAGATCCGCTCCAGACTCCGCAGGGGAGCAGAGCTGCATGCAAAGCGTTTGTGTAGAACCGTGTTACAGCGTGCATGTGGATATGCTCCTTTAAAGAGGACATATTCTGCTTTTTCTGCACGTTCATCTTTCTTTAGTGTGTAATGTATGTTGTATAGAGTTATTCTCTATATCAGTGTCCCTGAATCGCCTCCATTTGTCTTGAGTTTCTTCCGGGAACCAACACGTCACAATATTCCTCTCTGGTGCTCTTCGCGTGTCGGTCAAAAATGACAGAAATATTTTTTTTCATTTCAATGAAATAAATGTACTATATTTTAGTTCGATAATGTATTTTATTTAATATTTTGTATTTTTGGGGGATTTTATGGTAATAAATTATATTTACGCTGCATTTGTAATCCATTTCTTCACTTTTTGAGCATAGACCTGAAAATTACATTTCCAACTTAAACTGCCGTAAATCTTGAATGCTTTAGAGCGACAGACTTCAGTTTGATCTCTTTTCAAAGTCGACACATGGCAGATTATTGCTGAAGTGAAAAATGTAAAAAAAATAAAAAGTGAACTTAAAAAACGTTACAGAATTTTACGTTTATTGTTATGAAAAATAAATAGAAAAATATATGAAATATATATTTTCTACAGAGCCTCTAAAGGGACCTTTGCAAAAATAAAAATAAATAGACTTTGGTGTGCGCACGAGATACGTTTGAAAGTCTGTATATTTTTATTTTTGCAAAGGTCCCTTTAGGGGCTCCGTAATTTCCAAAAACATGTTAAACTCTAAAACTGTTAGAAAATCAAAGCCATAAATCTAAAGAAGTTGTGTCCAGAAATTGAGGTTGATGTCTCAAAAAATGAGCTTTTAGTAAGATTTTGTTTAGCTGCAGTACCAAACGCTTCCACTAGAGGAAATTCGTCTCCCATTCATTTCTAATGTGCTCATTTTTGACCGTGAGGAGCAGAAGTGTGACTGTTTATTTCAGGACCATTTAACCTTTTTGAATCATGTCCATGTTTTTTGTGTTCACACAGCAAGTGTCAAAACCTTTATCAAGTTTCGTACCATTCCGATGAAGAATTAAAATTTTCGGACCGAAGAGCACCAGAAGATAATTCATACGCAGAATAAAGGGGCGGGGCCTGGTTGAGTTAGTTAGTAGTGTGTTATACTGGCGGTTATGGAAAGGGGCGGGACATTTCCCAAACACGCTCGAAGCGCTCGACCAATCAGAGCACAGTGTGCTTTTCAGAAGGAGGGGCTTCATAGAGACAGGAAGTAAACAGAGCGTTACTGACAGACTGGGAAGAGAGGAGCCGCAACAATGGAGAATATGAGGAGAATAATCAACATTCAAGCAGGAAAACCTGTTCTAGTAGAGCCTAAAAACATCAACACTCTGAAAAAGGGCATAATAGTTCCTCTTTAATATCTGTGCATGCAATGGGAATCAATGGTACACATTTGCATAGACTCGAGTTACTTTAACAGATTAAAACGAGGCTGGTGTTGATTTTTTTTTTTAGATTCACCCACACGTGCATATGAATGTGCGCATGCTTCTTCATTACTTAATCTCGATTCCTTTAATTAGATAAATATGGACTTGAAGGGAGCAATCAGTCTTGTGTTCATGTATTGATTTTCAATACTAAATTACATTCACTTTCTTCAGTGCAACTGAAAATTGAAGCTTAATTCCCTAAATTTGGCTTTAATCAAGATAAAATACTTTCCTCCATTAGAATACACTTTAATCAGGTTTGATAGTCAAATTTGCACTGTAGAGAAGAGCATTTGTCCCGAATGCATTACTGAACTGAATGAGGATGGCAGAGACAGAGAGAGAGTGTCTTCAGATGTGTTTCTGGAAGGAGGCCTGGGCTTTCAGATGAAAAGCTTCTTATTTCTATCTGGGTCCTTTTCAGCTCAACAAAAAGCCATTAACCATTTAGATAAAGAGGGAACAGGCCTGCGTCAGTTCACTGTAGGGATATGAATGTGAATATGAATGAGATTCTGCATGCAGTGGCATTTCACACCTCGTTTATTTTGGTGTTAACAAATAATGATGATATTTGCAAATGATGATGCATGTGTACTGTACTTCAAATCATACAAGTATATTTGTCATTACTGTACTTGCAGAATATAATATAACAAAAGCAAAGCTAAAGGCCACTTAAGCATACTTAGAAAATACACTTTCATGGCTATTTTTAACAGACTTCATTTTTTTTTTTTTTTTATACAGTACTGTGCAAAAGTCTTAGGCATGTTAATACCCCCCCCCCCCCCCACCACCACCACCACCAAAAAAAAAAAAGGTTTTAAGTCAGTTATTTATATCTTTTGCTGTAGTGTGTCAGTAGGAAATATCAGTTTACATTTCTAAACATTCTTTTTGGGAGTTTCGGGAGTTTTTGAATTCTCTCAGAGTTGAATTAGAGTCTGAGCTTTGGAGAATGTCTTCAGTGGCGTGGTGTGTGTGTGTGATACGTAAAGTCCAGGTGTGTGTCAGACACAAGGCTTCTGCAGTGGAAAGAGCCACAGCGTGACAAACACACTTCAAAGAAAGAGAGAGAAAGAAGAAAGATGAGGGACGCATGGAGGAGTGCGCGCAGGGTTTGTTTTAATCCAGCACAGCTGTTGTGTTTGTGTACAGTCTCCACTCTGATGAACAATGAATTATTTCTCTTCTGGCTATAAACACTCTCTGCCTTAAACGTGTCGAGTTTCGGGCCTGGAGTTTCTGCGCTGCTTCATGAGCTCAAATAACCCTGCGTTCACTCCCACTCATGATTGTAACTGAATCAACAGATAAAACGGCCTCTCAGAGTCTATAGAAACACATTAGAGTTCCTACAGCAACACAACATCTGCGATGCAGCGGAAACAAAATGTGCTAAAATTGCATTTTGTGCAGCCAGTGGAAAACTATCTATGGTGTATTATTAGATTAAATGATTTATTATTCTTTTTGAAATAATAGTTGCTCTAATCAAATAATCCAACGTAATCGAACATATTTAAAAATATATATTTTATATTTTTATTTATGTATATTCATTTTTGTAAATGTTATTTTAGATGTAAAATAAGATTTAAAAAGCAATATATTTATTTAATATATTATATTTTATTTATTTCATTATTATTTATTATTAATGTTAGATTTTGGATTATTTTATTAGAGGGTTGAGATTTGTTGGAATTTTATTATTGTTTAAAAGAGCCATTGTATGAGAACAATCTGTCTGATTTTAGCTTTGATTTGACTTGTTCACCTGCACATGTTTTATAGGCGTTCATGATAATGAGTTTTGGCACCAGCTGTTTGCATTTGTCAATCTTTGTCTGCTTTCTTGGAAATTTCAGATATTTCACACACACACACACACACACACACACACACACACACACACACACACACACACACACACACACACACACACACACACACACACACACAGAGATTCAGATACACACACACACACACACACACACACACACACACACAGAGATTCAGATACAGACACAAGCACTCACTCACACACTCACTCACACACACACACAGACACACACACACACACACTCTCTCTCTCTCTCACACACACACTCACTCACTCACTCACTTTAACCAACTTTAACTTTCACACTCTTTAACCAAAACCAAAAAGGCAGTATTGCCTGTGTTGCAAAGATAATAATTCAATAATGCATTCATATTATCTATATTAGCCTTTCCATTCAAGGCTCACTATTTTTAGAAGCTCACTATTATTTGGAACAGAGTTTGAATCATGTTCATGTTTTCAGAACAAAACCTTCAGCAAATTCAGTATCTCAAGAGCTCATGTAAGTGTGTGAGAGTCTGTCGTGTGTGTGTGTGTGTGTGTGTGTGTGTGTGTGTGTGTGTGTGTGTGTGTTGTGGAGCCGTCGAGGCGTTTGAGTCCAGTGCTGTTCCGGACAGCTTGTCTGCGAGTCGGAAAACTCCCCCCCCCCCCCCCCCCCCCACATCACCTTTAATGAGGATAAAAGGTCAGAGCTTAATTATTCATCTGGGATGTCAGACAATTCCCCAAAGACTGAAGTTTAGAGCCGCTAGTGTGAATAATACATGAAGCTTCTCCTCTCGGTTTCAAACTGTGTGTTTGCTTGTTTTCTGTTGGATATCTGGTCAGGACTCGGTTCGACCTCTGCTGTCACTCCCTGATCAAACTTCTAGAAAACACCTGAGAAAATTAGCACACAATCCTACAAATGAGCCAGTTCAGTTGTGTTTAAAGCTACTCTGTGTAGGATTTTCTCCCATCTAGCGGTGAAATTGTTTATGACTACCAGCTGAATATTTCTTTCTAGCCCCTCCCCTTCCGAGGGCGTTTTAACTCCTGCGGTGGCTGTATTAATTCAAATCTGCCGGCAGTCGTGAGTAATCTCCCCCTCGCATTCGTCACGGCGCCACTGAGTGTAAAAACGTGAAAGGCGAAGCTTGAATTTCCAGGTATGTCCCTCTTTGGCTAATGTATTTTCAAGATGGAGGCGCAACATGGCTTCCGCCATTCGATCGACTCGCTCGTGTGTATTCTAAATGGCAGATTCTACGCTTACGAGAATACTTAATTAGTTTGTACAAGTAATTACACATTAATGAGCACATATTTTTGAAAGAACAAAGTGTTTTTTGCTAAGAATCAACTTAAAAAATGACAGTGTAGCTTTAAGGGTGCGTTCACACGACAAAGATGTGCTTAAAACGGAGAAGTTTTTCCTTTGAGTTTTCCGCGTACAGACGACACCATTCTCAAAACGATCCCCATTCACAGAAACGACTAAAACCCCTGTATTCTGCTGCCAGGCCACTAGATGGCGATGAAACACTATAGATTGAACACGTAATACGCATGTGCGTGACGTCATCGTCTTCAGAGATTTTTGGTTTTGTTGTTTATACAGAGACCGTGTGCGTTTTCAGGCACCCAAAACACCGTTGTCGTGTAAATGAATGCATAAAAAGTTTTACGTTTTTAGTCGAAAACGGTGTTGTGTAAACATCCCCTTAGGCCGTGTGTCCACCAAAGCATTTTTTTTAACACGGCTGGCGTGTTTTTTCAATTGTTTTCAATGGGAGCGCCGCGTTTTTAAAACGGCATGAGCGTAACGAGGCGCTGAGTTCAAGAAATCAACACGTATGTCTGTGATTGGCTGCATTGCTCAACGCTGCAAACATGTTATAAATAAAAACTTGTTTTATGTATCATTTTTATTTAGTTTTAGTTATTCTTGTTTCTTTTGTGCAACATATGAATAACAATTTATTTGTTTTTAGATGTTTTATTTTTTCGATATTTCTATTTTGCGGGAGTCCCATGAATCGTTTTATTCTCCCGCAACCCACACACACACACAGACACACACACACACGAGTACCTTACGCCCGCACTCGGCATCAGATCTAGGAGTGCGGGTCTCTACGTCCATCGACTGAACAGCGTTTTCTCGACATGTTTCCGTGTTGTTGTTGCTCGATCAGCATCGATGTTGTCTGGGATTGGGCAAAAGGAGGGCGGGATGGTGTGCAGAGTTTGGGACTGGGACAGAGTTTGTGCATTTGTCTGTGGATTGACTGTATTGAAACTTATATGGTAGTTGCATCGCCCCTAGACCTCTGCTATCATGAAAAAAAGCCCGGAAATTTCATTTTTGACAATATGGGACCTTTAAACAGCCGTGGATGAGGAGGAATTATGAATCTACTCTGCTAGACTCAGTGAGGTAAAGCAGCTTTGTTAAGCTTTGAGAGTGTTTGTGTTGGCAGAGGAGACGGCAGCAGATATCAGCACTATTAATGTGTATTAAAGGGAAGAATAGCGTAATGTGATACGCTCGGAAAAGGATTAGAGTGGGAGAACGAGGAGAGGGAGAGTGCAGGAGGAATACGCCACAACCAGAGACTGTAAAAAAGATGGATGACGCCCCTTCACTCTCTTCCATTGGTGAAAAGTGAAGCCACCAAAGTCCTGACATCTTGCACTGATCTGGGACCTGCTTCTGCGCTTTAGTGAGTGTGTGTGTGTGGAGCCGAGGTATCAAGGTCCCGCCCTCACTCCCACAGAAACGGTTAGTACAAAGTTTACTGTGTGAAACAAACAGTTATGGACATAGCTCCAGTCTCATCCCGAAAATCCCCAAAGAAGTCTGTTGGTGCCTCGGTGACTTCGTTTAGAGAAGCTGTCAATCACAGCTGTCAATCATGACATCACTTTCCGGTTTTATAGCATCAAATAACAAAACTAAGATCAAACTTATTTAAACACTTAATCTTAAACCAACGTGATAAAAACTACCTAAAATGACAGAAAACATCTTGTCTATCAAACAAAAAAATGTTTTAATTTGAAGTGTAATTTGATTTTGTTTCCATCGAGTCCATTAGACTTCATGGGGAGGCGGGGTTTATGAGCTATACTGGGACCAGCCACCGGGGGGGGTATCGAGACTCTGGGTTTATGAGCTATAATGGGACCAACCACCGGGGGGCGATCGAGACTCTGGGTTTATGAGCTATACTGGGACCAGCCACCGGGGGGGGGTATCGAGACTCTGGGTTTATGAGCTATACTGGGACCAGCCACCGGGGGGCGATCGAGACTCTGGGTTTATGAGCTATACTGGGACCAGCCACCGGGGGGCGATCAAGACTCTGGGTTTATGAGCTATACTGGGACCAGCCACCGGGGGGCGAGCGAGACTCTGGGTTTATGAGCTATACTGGGACCAGCCACCGGGGGGCGATCGAGACTCTGGGTTTATGAGCTATACTGGGATCAGCCACCGGGGGGCGAGCGAGACTCTGGGTTTATGAGCTATACTGGGACCAGCCACCGGGGGGCGATCGAGACTCTGGGTTTATGAGCTATACTGGGACCAGCCACCGGGGGGCGATCGAGACTCTGGGTTTATGAGCTATACTGGGACCAGCCACCGGGGGGCGATCGAGACTCTGGGTTTATGAGCTATACTGGGACCAGCCACCGGGGGGCGATCGAGACTCTGGGTTTATGAGCTAGACTGGGACCAGCCACCGGGGGGGGGCGATCGAGACTCTGGGTTTATGAGCTATACTGGGACCAGCCACCGGGGGGCGATCGAGACTCTGGGTTTATGAGCTATACTGGGACCAGCCACCGGGGGGCGATCGAGACTCTGGGTTTGTGAGCTATACTGGGACCAGCCACCGGGGGGCGATCGAGACTCTGGGTTTGTGAGCTATACTGGGACCAGCCACCGGGGGGCGATCGAGACTCTGGGTTTATGAGCTATACTGGGACCAGCCACCGGGGGGGTGATCGAGACTCTGGGTTTATGAGCTATACTGGGACCAGCCACCGGGGGCGATCGAGACTCTGGGTTTATGAGCTATACTGGGACCAGCCACCACCGGGGGGCGATCGAGACTCTGGGTTTATGAGCTATACTGGGACCAGCCACCGGGGGGCGATCGAGACTCTGGGTTTATGAGCTATACTGGGACCAGCCACCGGGGGGCGATCGAGACTCTGGGTTTATGAGCTATACTGGGACCAGCCACCACCTGGCGGCGATCGAGACTCTGGGTTTATGAGCTATACTGGGACCAGCCACCGGGGGGCGATCGAGACTCTGAGTTTATGAGCTATACTGGGACCAGCCACCAGGGGGCGATCGAGACTCTGGGTTTATGAGCTATACTGGGACCAGCCACCGGGGGGCGATCGAGACTCTGGGTTTATGAGCTATACTGGGACCAGCCACCACCGGGGGGTGAGCGAGACTCTGGGTTTATGAGCTATACTGGGACCAGCCACCACCGGGGGGTGAGCGAGACTCTGGGTTTATGAGCTATACTGGGACCAGCCACCACCGGGGGGCGAGCGAGACTCTGGGTTTATGAGCTATACTGGGACCAGCCACCGGGGGGCGATCGAGACTCTGGGTTTATGAGCTATACTGGGACCAGCCACCGGGGAGGCTTGGCATTGCGAGAGACTGCCTCCTTGTCATTTCTTGCTTCTAACAAAAGACAGAATAATGCCTAAAAGCTGCTGTGTGACAAGGTGTACAGCAAACAAGCTAAGAAACCCAGAACTTATACTTATAAGTTTTCATAAGCTGTCGACCCCAGAAAACGAGCATTTGAGGACATAAAAGTGGATTCAGGCTGGAACGAATGGGTAAATTGTGGGATCCTGACACTCAGTATGCACTAAAAATACACTACGTGTGCAGTAAGTTCAACATTTGGTCACTGGTGAGTCAAATATCCAAATGTCAGT
>CM040827.1:2464690-2469690 GCA_022828995.1 Vimba vimba
ATGTTAAACAGACAAGATAACATTATAGATTTTAGAAATGGATATAAACATGTTTAGCTTGGTGTTATTAGCATTGTGCACACATTTAGCATGTACTGTAGTTCACGCTGTCCAGTTAGCCCTTGTTGGTAGATAATGTAAAAACTTTTTCCATTTCATTGTTAATTCAAATAGAGAGAGTGAGCCAATCAGCAGTAAGGGGCGTCTCCACTCATGATGGGGGAGGAGAGAGAGTGAGCCAATCAGCAGTAAGGGGCGTCTCCACTCATGATGGGGGAGGAGAGAGAGTGAGCCAATCAGCAGTAAGGGGCGTCTCCACTCATGATGGGGGAGGAGAGAGAGTGAGCCAATCAGCAGTAAGGGGCGTCTCCACTCATGATGGGGGAGGAGAGAGAGTGAGCCAATCAGCAGTAGGGGGTGTGTCCACTCATGATGGGGGAGGAGAGGGAGTGAACCAATCAGCAGTATGGGGCGTGTCCACTCATGATGGAGGAGGAGAGAGTGAGCCAATCAGCAGTAGGGGGCGTGTTAACTCATGATGGGGGAGAAGAGAGAGTGAACCAATCAGCAGT
This sequence comes from Vimba vimba, assembly GCA_022828995.1. NCBI lineage: Eukaryota > Metazoa > Chordata > Actinopteri > Cypriniformes > Leuciscidae > Vimba > Vimba vimba. The sequence goes on from CM040827.1 coordinate 2,465,263, forward strand.
AGGGGGCGTGTTCACTCATGATGAGGGAGGAGAGGGAGTGAACCAATCAGCAGTAGGGGGCGTGTCCACTCTTGGAGGAGTGAGCCAATCAGCAGTAGGGGGCGTGTCCACTCATGATGGAGGAGGAGAGAGTGAACCAATCAGCAGTAGGGGGCGTGTCCACTCATGATGGGGGAGGAGAGGGAGTGAACCAATCAGCAGTAGGGGGCGTGTCCACTCATGATGGAGGAGGAGAGAGTGAGCCAATCAGCAGTAGGGGGCGTGTCCACTCATGATGGAGGAGGAGAGAGTGAACCAATCAGCAGTAGGGGGCGTGTCCACTCATGATGGGGGAGGAGAGGGAGTGAACCAATCAGCAGTAGGGGGCGTGTCCACTCATGATGGAGGAGGACAGAGTGAGCCAATCAGCAGTAGGGGGCATGTCCACTCATGATGGGGGAGGAGAAGGAGTGAACCAATCAGCAGTATGGGGCGTGTCCACTCATGATGGAGGAGGAGAGGGAGTGAACCAATCAGCAGTAGGGGGCGTGTCCACTCATGATGGGGGAGGAGAAGGAGTGAACCAATCAGCAGTATGGGGCGTGTCCACTCATGATGGAGGAGGAGAGGGAGTGAACCAATCAGCAGTAGGGGGCGTGTCCACTCATGATGGAGGAGGAGAGAGTGAGCCAATCAGCAGTAGGGGGCGTGTCCACTCATGATGGGGGAGGAGAAGGAGTGAACCAATCAGCAGTATGGGGCGTGTCCACTCATGATGGAGGAGGAGAGAGTGAGCCAATCAGCAGTAGGGGGCGTGTCCACTCATGATGGGGGAGGAGAAGGAGTGAACCAATCAGCAGTAGGGGGCATGTCCACTCATGATGGGGGAGGAGAAGGAGTGAACCAATCAGCAGTATGGGGCGTGTCCACTCATGATGGGGGAGGAGAGGGAGTGAACCAATCAGCAGTAGGGGGCGTGTCCACTCATGATGGAGGAGGAGAGAGTGAGCCAGTCAGCAGTAGGGGGCATGTCCACTCATGATGGGGGAGGAGAAGGAGTGAACCAATCAGCAGTAAGGGGCGTGTCCACTCATGATGGAGGAGGAGAGAGTGAGCCAATCAGCAGTAGGGGGCGTGTCCACTCATGATGGGGGAGGAGAAGGAGTGAACCAATCAGCAGTATGGGGCGTGTCCACTCATGATGGAGGAGGAGAGAGTGAGCCAATCAGCAGTAGGGGGCGTGCCCACTCATGATGGGGGAGGAGAGAGTGAGCCAATCAGCAGTAGGGGGCGTGTCCACTCATGATGGAGGAGGAGAGAGTGAGCCAATCAGCAGTAGGGGGCGTGTCCACTCATGATGGATGGATTTTTAATTGTATTAGTTTTAGTTAATGATAACACTAATCCATTGTTGGCTTTTCTAAAGTGTTCCAAAGTATTCTTATGAAACAAATTTGAAGTAACATTTAAATATTTCTTTTTTAAAGAGTAGATGTTTAACTAGTGACTGTTCCTGAAAATGTGTGTATCATCGCCTGATCAATGGGTTTCTGTGTCTGCAGCTCGTTTACTGTCCTGCTAATGTGTGATGGCATGAATATGGGACATCTTTTTTTTTGAGTGTCATGAATTATTCTCCTCTCGTAAAGAGCCCAGACTCCCTTCAGCAGGTGTGTAATGTTCCGACTGAACGCCACATCAGATCTCATCACACCAACGTGTGTGTTCAGCGTGTGAGAGAGAGTGACACTGAGAGAATGGTGGTTCAGAATCTCTACCTTCTCAAGGGCCTCATTTATAACCGTTGCGTATACGCACAAAACAGTCCCAGAAAGAGGCTTTCACTTCCAACGCATAAGTTGTGTTTTATAAAAACAAACTTGACGGGAAAATTTGCGCACATGTATGCAAACTCTGATCATGCGTACGAACATTTTGGAGACGGAGCAGTTTGGCGACACCGATGGTGATCTGAGGGACTGACGACAGATGAAGGAAAACCACTTTAATATTCATGATGAGTCTTAATCATAAATACAGAGCATGTTTAAATAAATAAAATCATGATTTAAACTATGCTTTAGGCTACATGTAATATACACATTTAGATTAAATATGCCATTCTCATTAATGGAGTTTTTTTTTTTTTTTTTTATTCTAATAAATAGAAATATTTGTAGTGAATGCGTTTGAACACTTTTCCTGTGGCACGCTGTGTTTTAATGTTTTAACTACAGCGAGGATTGCTCAGCGCATGATATGGTCTGAGGAAATATTTTCGCGCAAATAATGATCAATAATACACAATAAGGCCTATCTGTTTCCATTAAAAACTATAAAGAAATTAAAAATACTATTTGGCCAGTGGAAAAGATTGAGAAAAACTTTCTCTGAAATGTATTTTATACTATTTTGATTTATTAATTAAAAAACAAGGCAAGAATAGGCTACTAAATGAATTTTAGCAATGTAATGTGACGCACATCCGTATCTCATATTTTAAAAATGTCTTGTACCGTTAAACATGTTATCACGTAGATGAATATGCATATGCAAATGATATGCAGATGAGGATATGCATAGTAAAACTAGGCGTTGTAAGCTCCAGATATGGTTATTTCGGGGAGGAGACGCATGTGAACACAATCTTCCGCTGACTGGGATTTATAAAGGGAATTCTGCGCAGGTTCTGGCGTACGCACGCTTTTATAAGTCTGAATATTTTTTTGCGTACGCCATTTTTGGCTTTCGGGCGCACGCACACTTCTAGTAAGGATCCTACACACAGTTTTATAAATGAAACCCCTGGTGACGCTGCTTCTGAACTGACTTATGAGCCCACTTTTTTTTTTTTTTTTGCATAATCAGCTTTGCTGGGCTGCATTTGATCAGCGGAGAGAGAGATCAGCTAATTTCATTCTTTGGAGAGTCTCTTTTGAGGTTTCCAGTGAAGAAATAAAGTCACCAAAATGATATATTTAAAAATGTTTTCCTTGAAAAAACTTCTTCATGCCTTAAAATAGCTTGAATGTAACTCGACACCCTTGCCTCATTTAGTATGCGCGGTTCTATGAATATGCAAATGAGCCCCGCCTCCACTCACTCACTCAGCTCAGAGATCCACTGGTTGACGATCACACGTTGATCTGATTGGTTACAAGGTAGTTTGTGACGTCAGAAACACCAGCGATTTCAAAGTGTGTTTTTGAGACTGTCTTTGGTTCACTGCAGTTTTAAGGAGGAAATACTCAGTAATGGAGTCGACTTATGAATTTACACATGGTTTGTCTTAAAGCATATTAAAAACACCACATAGACATATAAACAACATTAAAAGCTGGATTTACACCACAGGGGGACTTTAAGACACGTTAACACCAAGAATGAAAACTATAATGATAACTATAACTACAGTGTATAAGCGTTCACACCAGCAGACGATATCGTTCTCTTATTATAAGCACACGCTGCAGTTTTGTGTCTGTCTCTTTAAATCCTCGAGCTCTTTAAAGCTGGAGGATTCTGATTGGCTGTCAATGTTTTTATCGTTCATCAGCTGGAAAAAACTCATTCTGAAAGTGATTCCAATGATATTGTTCCTCTGTGCCGTTATAGCTGTGCTGTGAACTCTGTTATTTTTTAAATGTGAATAAATGATGATTTTCAGTTTTGGTTGAACTTTTTAAGTTGGTGTTTTTTCATTAAGGACCCGTACAGAATGCTCTTTATTTCATAATTCTAATAATCATACATTGTAATCCGAGAGTTTAATGTTGCTGCGATTTGAACTATGATGTGCGTCTCCTGGCTCACACGAGCGGAACAAACGTGTGGATTTCTCATTCTGTTCATCAGCAAACACTGCTGTAGTTTTTGAGACTCTTGACATGGCTCCGTAAACAACCACCCACAGCATCACGACGGCAACGTTTGCATTAGCAAGCTCTGCTTGAGTATTCCTCAGGAAATGTCGTTATTCTCCCGGTCGAGCTGCAAGACTCTGTTAGCTCTGTGTTTAATGTTTTGGTCATAGTGCTCCTTGGGGCCCGGCATTCATATGCAACACACCATTATATTTTTCATTACCTAAAAGCACTAAGTAATGACCATTCAATACATGGGGCCATTGCATTTAGTTAATCTGTAAACCACAAAAGCGAGATGGACGTTGCAAGGTCACACAGACTTACACAAACACAGTCTCGTCCATTTAAGTAATTATTAAAAAGGTTCAATACATTCCCGCATTATCGCTGAGAGGTTTGCAAAGCTGATTTACTCCAGTTTATACACAAGGCGCTTATTGAATGTGCTTTAGTTGTTGGTGGAAAGTGGTAAAGCCATCTGATTGGATGGCTGACCTGTCAATCATGCCTTTTGAGCTCTGTGATTGGTGTCTTCAACACTGTTATCACAACTTTTTATCTTTTGTGAAATACACTTAATTAA
>CM040827.1:2474690-2479690 GCA_022828995.1 Vimba vimba
TTAAATGTGTTAAGACATTACGAAGTGAACACAGTAGCCAGTTATCTTGAGTTTTTCCATATGAATTTTTCATGCACTTATATTAGAATTCACGATCAGGCTGGAGTCAAACGGATCCTCTTAAAGACAAGGATCTTCCCTGTCGGTGATGGCGAGGAAGAGAAGCTCTTTTGTCTGTGTTTGGCGTTTGGCACAGACAGGCTTCGGCCCATATTGACTGATGAGTCTGGCGTCAGACCAGCGGATTGTAATTTAGAAATCCCCTCTCGCCTGTGCCAGATCTGAGCACTTCCAGAATTATGGGGCCTATTTATATCAAACTGGAAATGTTGCTGGTCTGCCAACTTTTACAGTCTCTCTGAAACCAAACGGGCGAGACGGACCCTCGACAGCCGGACGCTAATTTATATGAAAATGTACAATTTGATTTGTCTAATTTCATTTCGGAGGGGAGGGACAGGTGGATTGTGTCGTTCCAGCAGCGTCACACAGATTCGGTAATTAATAATTCATCCGCTTTCAGGCCTTTCAGGAAGTTTAGTACCTCATTTCAGCCGTGTGCTCGTTATTTTACTATCATTAAGTAAAATAATCATAATATTATAATATATAATATTATATATAGAATTAGTTTTTTCTATTTTCTAAGTTTAGTTAAAAAATTTTAGTAAAAAGTTTTTATTCGTTTTTTTTTTTTAAATATGGATATATATTTATTGTTTTTATTATTAATTTGATTTCAGTTTTAACTATTTTAAGTTAAACTAAATGAAAATGTTAAAATTTGTCAAAATATTTCAATATTTTATTTCTACATTTATTTTATTTAAAGTATTTTTTAAGGATGTTTATTTAGTTTTTGTTGTTAAATAATTCTATTTCAGTTTTAGTTATTTTAAGTTAAACTAAATGAAAATGTTAAAATTAGCTACAGGTATGGCAAAATAAAATATTTTTTTTTCAATACTTTATTTCTACAATGATTTTATTTAAAGTATTTTTTTAAGTATGTTTATTTAGTTTTTGTTTGTTAAATAATTCTATTTCAGTTTTTGTTATTTTAAGGTAAATTGTAATGGCAACTAGTTGAAATAAAATAATTTTCTAATACTTTATTTCAGACTTTATTTTATTTCGAGTAACATTTGTTTTATGGTTCTAGTTTTAGTTGACTATAATAACCCTGGGAATTTCACACAAGTATTCGGTTTAGTTCTGTTTTGCTCTCATAAAAAATGAATATGCTCATGTTGTAATTTTAAGAAAGTATGTCTATTCCAATAAAATCTGCTCTTGTCAAGCTCAGACACTTCAGATCTATTAATTATAAGTTTAGATGTTCATAAAGAGCTGAAGTTTGTCATTGTTCAGTGAGGCTCGTGTTCATGTTTCTATTTGTTCCTCTATAAAACATGATGGATCAGTTTAATTCCTTTTTTTGTTTGCAATAGTGCGCCATTTTAATAATAAATTGCATCAGCATACTGTGTTCCAGTTTGTTGAAGTGAAAAAAGTATTTGAAGCTGTAATGGAAAAAAGATGCAGAATTAAATGAGTAATTATTCAACTGGTTTAATGTCCCTGTGAGGCTGTTTTCCTAATTTATGTAATAATCAACACTCAAATAAAAGTTGTATATAGATATTTAAATTGCAAATAATTATGTAATTGCAAAAAAAAAAAAATTATATAATTGTGTCTACTCCAATGTGTTGTTGAAACGCTTAGATGTATTCAAACATACATTAAATAATGAAGACATCAGGTTAAAAATATAATGAAATATTTATTTACTAAATATATATATATATATAATTTTTTTTTCTTTTTTTTTTTAATTTAGTTTATTATTATCATTTTTTTTTTTTATTGTGCATGTAATAAAGACCAAAAAAGCTTCTTCGGAGAGTGCTAATTAATCCATGTCACGATTTTTGCACATTTCAAAACTTTTTCGGTCTAAACCATTAAGATTGCATTACTAATTTAATGCACTTATGAATCGTTCACAATGGATATGAAACCAGATTTCAGTTTTGATTTCATGTTGATCTCAAAATGAGAAAATCCGAGCTGGATGAATGTTGATGTCGTTGGCGTTTGGCTTCAGATGTGTGTATCCGGACCGGAGCAGGTCGGGCTGGTGTTGGGATGCGAGTGAATGTTGTTGTAACATCAATCCCAGAGGAGAGACGGTATCTGGGTCAGTCGAAAGTGCTCGTCTCTTATTCTCTCTGGTTTTTAAATCTCCTGCCTCAGTTCACTGGCGCTCAGGATCCTGCAAACAGAAAAGAGTTTAGTTGAAGCTTTCGAGTTGCTGTTGCATAATTGAGGCACTTTAAACATGAGTGCAAAACAAGCCTCTGCCTTTAGTGCTCATTACATTTACACCGTCGTTTTTATATTTGTGAAAATAGGAGGCGTAATTTAAGCGGAACATTCATTATCAGCAAAACAAGATTAGAAAGGTGATTTGTTAATTTGTTTGCTGGCTGTGATGCTGTACGATGATGAGGAAAAGTGTGTTTTGTGCTGCGTGAGAAGTAATACTTCAGATATTCCCTTTCATGCAGTGTGTAATAGAGCTGTGTGTGAATGTAAAAGGTCTGGAAAGTTTTAAAGATCAAAGTGCAGATAAATGGAGTTTTTGTCTAATAAATGAAAGACGTGATTCTGAACTGAAATGAGTCGTCAGTGATTCAGTCTCACTTCATGATGAACCTGTGTAGGTTTGTAACTAATTAGCATAATGCCAGCCTGTGGTGTTGATTGGCTGAACTGCGTGTCTTAGCTCCCGCCCTCAAACACTGTAGTGTATCTGAGACGGGAAGAGTTTGGTTCGTGTTGTTCATGTGGAGAAGACGCTGTTTTCTGAGATTGATACGGTAAAACCCACGCCATCGTTACTGTTCGTATCACTGAGATCAAGAGCTGAGATTCAGATATGATAATGAGCGTTTGCTTTCTGACCAATCACAGCAGAATAGGCCGTCTGACCAATCAGAGCAGTGTAGACCAATCACAACAGTGTTTCTTGACCTTGGATGAAGGTAAACATATTGTCTGAGAGCTCAAAAACAAAATTAGAAATGTATTTAATAGCATAATAGGGACACTTCAAGATCGGTGCTTTGTTTGATGCACTAGCAACTCTACAGAAGTGAAAAAAGAGGCACAAGCAATAGTTGTATCGGTCATCCTTCAGTTTCTGAACTGTGGCACTGGTGGCCTCAGTGTTGTTCATGAATCCTGCAGTCCGCCTGTGGCTCGATCTGTACTGGACCTGGTCTCAGAGAACGCCTCCATCAGCAGAATACACCAATCTAATGCAGAAGAGATGCTGTATTACAGTGGTCAAGGACTCGCAGTTCAGCTCTGTGTTCCCGCAGCCGGTGCTGAAGGAAGGACTCCACAAACATCTCAGTAATCAGAGAAGGCAGATCTATCTATCTATCTATCTATCTATCTATCTATCTATCTATCTATCTATCTATCTATCTATCTATCTATCTATCTATCTATCTATCTATCTATCTATCTATCTATCTATCTATCTATCTATCTGTCTATCATCTATCTGTCTATCTGTCTATCTGTCTGTCTGTCTTGGTTGTTGTATGTTATTTTATTTTTATTCATTTATTAATTCAATTTTAATATGAGTTTATTTCTAATAACATTTTAACATTGTTTTAGATTTGGTCATGTTTATTTAATTTTTTGTTTATTTATTTACTTATTTATTTACTTTTATTTTTTTGTTGTTTTTATTTAGTTTTTTTTTTTTTTTTTTATTGTAATATATTTATATGTTACTTATATTTATTTATTTATTCAATTTCATTTGACTATTTCAAATAACATTTGAATTTTATTTTTATATCTGGTAATATTTATTTACTTTTATGTATTTACCTTTTTATTTACTTGCATTTATACTGTTTTTATTTGCTTTTATTTATTTGTTTACCTTTTATATTGATTTGTATGTTTATTTATGTATTTTTATTTTATAGTTTTGATTTGATTTTACTTCTAATAGCATTTTTTTTAATAAAATGTAATTATTTACTTGTATTTATATGGTCATTTATTTATTTACCTTTATATATCTGCCATTATTTATTTATGTATTGTAATATTTTATATGTTATGTATATTTATAACATTTATTTATTATTATTGTGGTTATTTATTTATTTATTACATTTAATTTAATTTCTAATCACATTTTAATTCAATTTTGAATTTGGTAATATTTATTTACTTTTATTTAATTACCTTTTTATTTACTCTTATTAATATTGTTTTTATTTACCTTTTATATGTATTAATATATAACTTTTTTGTTTACTCTTATTAATATTGTTTTTATTTACCTTTTATATGTATTCATATTTATTTTATATGTTTATTTATTTGATTTTTATTAGTATATTTTGATATTATTTATTTATATTCATTCTCTTTATTTATAACAACCTTTTTTGTATTAGGTAAGGCTTATTTATGTTTATATATTTATTTGCTAATTTGGTGTAGTTTAATATTATTATTATTTCAAATGTAGTTTTTCTTCTCTAATTTCGCTTTTTTCACTAAACAAACTCTAAAGCTGTTCTGTGAACTGTTCATCTGAACTTGTGTGACATGAAACGATGCAAATGTGAAGTTGTGTGTAGCGTTGCTGCATCGACCCAGCGCTCCCGTCCCGTCCTCAGCTCAGCCCGTTCTGGGTATAATTAACCAAACAAAGCTTATTGATTCTGCTTGTAGCTGAAATTGTTTGTGTGCGCTGGAGGTTGAAGGAGTGCTTTGTTGGCTATAAATAAAAACAGAAAGGAAAGCATGTAATGGATGCCGGAAAGCTGCGAGTTGTATATTTCTCTGTCAGCTTTAGGAGTCTTGCTCAGGTTTAGGGAGGAATCGGTCTTTATACGGATCATCCCGGACGTCATCTAAAGCTGCATCGATGCTGGATGTGGTTTAATGTTGTCTGA
>CM040827.1:2482190-2504690 GCA_022828995.1 Vimba vimba
CTGTTTTAACATATGCGTGTGTTATTACTCTCTTTGAGGATTTCAAAGAAATTCAATTTCCTGTGCAGTGCAAAATTATGATATTTATGAATGCATTTTAATGAGTCCACCAAAAAAACAAGGTGGGTGTATTTGAAATAAAATACTTATTGCAAAGCATTGTATACGGCCAACAAAATAATGAAAGTGCGATGCATTATGCAGTAGTTTGTTGTTGTCAGATGACCTCATTCAGTTGCATGTTTAATTCAGTGGGTGGCATAGTTATCATCTTAGAAACAAGTAGTTATTTGTCATTTTTATTCAATTTTGTGTAACTTTTGCTTGTCTAATGTGTCAATTAGAGGGGCGTTAGTTAAGTGCATTGCATTGTGGGGTGTAATATTGTGCATATTGCAAACGAACACTTGCAGTATTCGTGTTATATCGACTATTTTCTTAGTTTTCCAGTCTGAATATCTAAATATTCTTAGATAAAGATGCATTTACTTGAGAAGCTAAATGACTGAATATATTAAGTCTTGTGGTTTACTGAAAAAATGTGTCAAAATGAAGTGAGTTTATGCTTAAAATAAGAACAAATCTCTGCTAATGGGGTCTGAAAAAATCTCCCTTAATTTTAAGCTTAGACCTTTTTAATAAATTTTTCAGAAAACAAGACTTCACATTTTAAGTAATTTTGCATCTCAAGTAAATACATCTTGATTTAAAGATTTAAAAATCCAGCTTTTAATGTTGTTTATGTGTCTATGTGGTGTTTTTAATGTGCTTTAAGACAAACCATGTGTAAATTCATAAGTCGACTCCATTGCTGAGTATTTTCTCCTTAAAACTGCAGTGAACCAAAGACAGTCTCAAAAACACGCTTTGAAATCGCTGGTGTTTCTGACGTCACAAACTACCTTGTAACCAATCAGATCAACGTGTGATCGTCAACCAGTGGATCTCTGAGCTGAGTGAGTGAGTGGAGGCGGGGCTCATTTGCATATTCATAGAACCGCGTATAAACCAGGCAAGGTTTAGTACATTCGAGTTACATTCAAGATATTTTAAGGCATGAATAAATCTAAATATGTAATTTTGGTGATCAAAGACGAGTTTTAAGGGATACAATTATTGACCACAGGGGGAATTTTTACATATTTGTACTGGAAACAAGGCAAAAATACTGAGTAAGAAAAAAATGTTATGCAGTGTATTGTAGAAATAGTGCGAGTTGTATGCTAATGTTCTGTTTTGAACATATCTGCCTTGTGCAAGAGCTCAATTTGTGTCCAGCTACAAGTACAATACAGAAGTAGAGCAGAACATCAAGCTCATGTAAAAGCCTTTCACCTGATTCCCATCAGTGATATCCAGCACCATTTGTCTGTTCTGAGATCAGCTCAAATCACAGTCTCTCCGCAGTTCTGCCAGTCTCGCGTCCAGCGCGGAGATAATGGCCCGTTGAGTCTATATGCATTTGTGCTTATTCCTCCATCACTATCGGTTCGGTGAAGCTTCTTCGGTAAATACGAGTGCGGCGGCGTTATGGGCTAATTTGATGCCGACACACGTATTTTACACCCTGAGGAGCCTGACGTGAAATTAAACTCGGAACAGACGTGTGTCTCTCAGGGAAGTGAAATGCATTTCATAATCATGTTGATTTTTTAAAACCGCAGCTGCTTTGAGACGCGAGGATGTTTTTGCTGGTTTGTGAGCGAATCCTAAAACTCCTGATGATCAGAGATGTTCTGGTTAACGTCTGCACACATTCAGGCTTTCACTGTTCATTTTTGTAACTTGTTTGGCGTGAAGTTACTCGAATAACTTTGTTAGTAATACTTCGAGATGGACTGAAGCAACTGAGGTTTACTTGATTATCTAAAATCGTGAGTATCAAATATGATCATCAGGCTTTTGAGGAAGGCTTATTTGTTAACCTCTCAATCATCACTGTATTGCACTGCATTATATGTTTAAAACTACATAAAACCAAGCATTTACTAATCTTCTTACTAAGACTAAGATATTATTAGTAGATATAGAGTGACGACTGATATTTATATCCATCAAGTATCTGTTATACTGTTATAAAGATCTCATTGATGTACATTACAAGCATCAGAATTTCATATTAATATCAGCATCTGCACCAAATTGCATATTTTGAATAAAATTTAGTTTTTTTCCCTCCATATTCTCACTATATCAGACTATATAAGCCATAAAAGCCTGATGAATCAAATATGATACTCAACAAAAAAAACACAAAATATTTTCAATAAAAATATATACTTTTCTGACTATTATTATTACTATTTTATTAATTCATTTGCAGGGATGAACTGTCTTTTGTCCACAAATAATGTTAACAAAACTATTTTGCACAATTATTTAATATAAATGGGTTGACATGGGCGGGGCAACCTGTCACTCACATGAGATCCACCAATAGCAAACCACAACCATCCAATCAATTCCACACGGACTCAATCAAGCCCCGCCCACATGTGTTTCACTCAGATATAGGGCACGATATGGAAGAAAAGACTGTTGCATCTTTCATTTCATGCAGATTTCTGATAAACTGTCTGTTGATGCTGTTGTACTCAAGTCTTCTTCTGTATGTAAATGAGATGTCCTGACACTCTTTCTCTCTCTCGTTCCTCAGGTGCTTCTTTCGTTGGGAGCTGTGATGCTCTTCATGGATTGTAAGATGGTGGATGTTCTCCGTGGCCGGAGGAGGTTGCGTGTGTCTGTCTTTAAGCCGCCGTGTTCGTTCTGGTTTCTGCTGCTGTTTGGTGTCGGAGGACTCGTTCTCTTCATACACCTGCAGGATCTGTCGGATATGGTCCTGCAACAGGCTCCAGGTGAGAAGAAATCCACCATTACGATCAGCCATCAATGTAGAATAACTTCCCAAGCTTTTGGAGATTTCATTGTGTTCATGTTTTTTTTGGCTTTGTGGTTTTTCTAACAATTGTAGTTGTGGGTTTCATTTTTTAAGCTTGCTCACAGGGTCCAAAATGAACTTTTTGCAACACCTGTGAACTGAGAAAATAGTGGCGTAAAAATATTTTTTCACCCGCCATTAAAAATGCATATATTTCTGTCAGAGTGAGTTCTGTAGCTGTTTGGTCCTGCAGATTTGTGGCACCGTGTCACTCGTTCACCAGCCAGGGTCTCTGTGCAACACCATCTGTCACAAAAACATCCAGATCCATCATGATTTTGGCCCTTATTTTCATTTTTTGGGGAAGAATGTCTCACCACTGAGAGATTTTTTAACCCGTGGAAAGCCTGACATATGAAATTATAGTCAGAAAAAGGTTTATTTATTTATTTTTTATTAATGGAACAGTTTATTGGACCTTCAGACAAAATATAAGAAAAAAGTTTGCATGTGTTTTTTGTTGATCATTAAATTGGCTTTTATGGCTCATATAGTGTGATATAGAGAGACTATACTGAAATAATGTTCAGAGGCTTAAACTGAGCAAAATACACAATATACAAATACACAATTTGGTGCATACTGGTCAAAAATGTAGTAAATCAATGAGATTTTTAATAACAGTCTAGCAGATACTTATATTAAAATACATATAAATATCAGTTGTCTCTCTATATCTGCCAATAATAAGTCTTAGTAAGATATTATATTAAATGACACTTAGTTTTATGATCAAAGCTCTGTAGTTTTAAAGCATATATGCAATACACGCAATGATGATTGAGAGATGAACAAATAAACCTTCCTCGAAAGCCTGATGATCATATTTGATCATATTTTTTTAAGCATAAAAAAGAAATGTCTGGATAATCAATTAAACAATTGTTTCAGTGCAGTAAGTGTTCATCTTGGAATATTACTAATATACAACTATTCTTATGTTTACTTGATAAAAATCAGTGCAGATTTGACGGCAGAAAGACACGTGAAGCACGAGATGACGTTTGTACAATTATACTAAAAGATTTTTACTTGCTAAAAAGTATGAGCTCTCAGTCAGAGACAGAAGGACTGGAGGAGATTGTGTGCGACAGGTTTATCAGCAAAGTTTTGATCATTTTAGAGGCCTTAGAAATGTGTGTATCAAATATGATACAGTAAGTCTTTCAGTGCTTAAAACGAAGACTCTTACGCTGCTGTGTCTGAAACCTGAAACATTTAAACATTGATTGACAAGTGTTGATTTGGGATCCTGCTAATACATGATCCACTTCAGTGTTGGCGAGAGGCTTTAGATGCACAGAAACACATCCAGCAAACAAAACAGACAACAGGATAATTATCCAGATTTGAATACAATGGATGAATAGATGCATTAGATGATGCATTGGAATACTTGATTGTGATTGGCTGGTTGTGGCATTCATGTGTGTATTTATACTCGTTTATTTTAGATAATGAGCAGCTGATTGTAAATGCATGATCGGTTGTTCTCTCCTATATTTTAAGACATGTTTGCTAACTTTTGAGCACTCGAGCTGAATCACACCCCAGTTAAAGCACAGCGGGATACATCTTGGCTAGCGGTGTTGATGTGTGCCGTGGGAAACGTGTGTGATCATTACAGCAGGACTAGCTTCAGACGCGCGGCACAAGCACACGCTGCAAACACCTGCTGTACGCAAACGTGTTGTGCTTCAGAAATGATGAAAACAAAAACACAGTTATGAACAAACACGGGCTGCGGATGAGCTCGATAGCCTCTTTTACAGATACTCGCATGAATCTCAACAGCTCTGCATGTTTTTAACACTTTTTTTGTCTGCAAATATGCTATTTTTACTAGAGCTACCAAAAGAATAAAATAATTAGCCTAATCATGATGAATCTTGGTTAATATTGCATGTTTTAACTCTTTCCCCACAATTGACGGATATTTCCGGCTTCCCGTGTTTTCACTGTTATACTGTAGGGGGCGCCGTTACACATCTACTGAAAGAAGATCAAAACACACGTGAAGAAGCAGCAGAAACATGCGATATCATATGTAATCAGATGCATATGTAAAATAATGCGGCATATGTAAAATAATGCGATCATTAACATTAAACCGCATATAAATCAAATCTGCCTAATGTTACTGAATGAAATGTCGAGCCAGGACGAGTTACAGGACTGAAGCTTTGAGTGTGTTGATGGACTCCATCTACTGTGTTCATACCTGTCAACCCTCCCGTTTTTCCTGGGATTCTCCCGTATTTTACCTTGCTATCCCGCTATCATCCCGTTTAAATATTTTTTCCATATTTCTCCCGTATTTTTCATCTTTCTATAATTTTTTAAAAAAAATCTCACTGGGCGCAAACCAGTTAAGCAGAAATCCCGCCCTGCAGCTAATTTCATTGGTTAAGGTTACAGTGACGGGTAGGTTTAGGGATCAGTGTTTGGTGTAGGCTCCGCTGAAGTAGTTTGGGGGGGGGGGGGGGATCGTGCGAAGAAGAACAGCAGCATCCCGAGGATGGACGAACATGAGAGAGATGGCATTGGAGACTATGTATGTAATGTATTATGTATGCAATACAGAGATTATGTATTTATTTATGTTAATATCTGCGCAATTAATGTGTATTTAGCCTGCCTCTGCCATCCAGCACCCCCCCCCCACACACACACACCACATTCAGATCTCCCGTATTTTGGTATCCAAATGTTGACAGGTATGACTGTGTTTTGATCATCGTCCTGAATCTGATACAGACGTAGTTTTTGACAAAATCATGATTTTCTCAGCTTTTTGTTCAAAATGTTGCTTTTTTTTATGAAATTTGCCCACATTCAAGTGTTGATAAAAAATTGAATGCATTAAGCTAGAATAAAACAGGTTTTTGTTTAAAAGCAGAGGCTCTTTAAAACAGCTTTAAAAGCTGTTATTTCTTTTGATATAATATTATATATATTGCATGTTCAGATATTCATACAACAAAGTATTCTGGGGGCCTTGAAACTTTTGTGAAAATTATTAAAAATGCTGGCGCTGACTGGCATCTTTTTTTTTTTTTAAACACTGGCAGGGAAAGAGTTTTTAATTTGTTTCTGAATAGAAATATGTTTCCCTAATCAGAAGCAAAGTGATTATGAGAAACAAAACAAGACCCAAAGTTACGAAACAAACGTTCTTAATTGAATATACATTTTATATATTAATGTTATTTTATACAATGTTTTTCTGAAACATTTTCAGTTTGATGTTAGTCAGTTTTTTTAAACGTTGAACGTAACATTCCCATAATACTTGCAAAATGATAAGCAATTATCTTCATAAGCAAGAAAACACATTTTTAAAGCATTTAAAAAACTGGACGTTTCGAGCTTTCAGAGAACATTACGTTCAAAAACGTTTTCATTAACTAAATAATAGTTTCAACTAAATTAGCAAAACGTTCTTAGAACATATTTTTGTTTGCTGGGATAAAATGAACGTGGAGATGCTCGGATTATTGGATGATAAATGTATAGTTCATATTGAGTTTTCAGACTTTTGATTGCAGATTTTAGTGTTTGAGCATTGTTGAGATCTCTTCTGAAACTGACGAGAAAGCAGGAGATTTCATTTTATTTCCATTTAAAGGGGTGGTATAATGCCCTTTTCACAAGATGTAAAATAAGTCTCTGATGTCCACAGAGTGTGTGTGTGAAGTTTTAGCTCTAAATACCCCACAGATATTTTTATATAGCATGTTAAAATTGTGCATTTTTGAGGTTAAGCAAAAACGCACCGTTTTGTGTCTGTCCCTTTAAATGCAAATGAGCTGCTGCTCCCGGCACAGGGGGCGGAGCTTCAAGAGCTTGTGTCCTTTTATCTCACACACACATGCACTGAACATTTCAAAAACGTTTAGCCTTTATGTTCAAACCGAAGTCAGAAATATGGAGAGACTCAAGAAGAAGTGGCAACATGTAGACAACATTTCTGAATGGTTAGTTGATGAATTTATGAAGCTGATGTGTAGTTATCTTCTACTCATTGATTAGCATATTCTGTCATGATAATCTATAAATCGTGTTCAGGGGGCGGGGTTTATGTAAATTCTAGGGTTGGTGATGTCACTAACCCGGGAGGAATGTGGTGTAGTCTCTACCAGCCGTTTGTTGTAGTCCTTAAAAAGCCATTTCTTTAAAAGCAAATATCTCCCTTTGCTTTGAGCTTTGAGCGTTGTAACTTTGCAGATGTTGTTTATGCTCAAACAGCAACATTACACACTAACTAAAGTTAGAAAAGTCAAATCATATTCAACCACCCCTTTAAATTAATATCTGTTTAGGAGAAACAATAGAAATTAAAGTTATTTAAGTTGTGATGCTTCTTTCATATGAGGTTATTCAGTCAGTTTTCAGAAGTCACTGAGCTGAATGAAGCGGCTACAGTGTCACATGAGGCGACTGTGTTCGCTGAGATAAATATATTTAGCAGTGTTAACATATTTAATTAATATTTGGCAGCCATTATTTCTGTCCCTGTATACTCTGGTCATGGGACTGTTGCATGATTTAATTTGCCTCATTTGTTTTTCCTCCGAGGCTCAAACTCACGAGGCATTTTATTTGATGCTATTTTCAAACTAAACACATTTCTCAATAAAGAAAGAAAAAAGGATTATCCTGAAGAGCTCTGAGGACTGGAAAGCCGGAGCGTTTCTGCCGGAACTGGATCAGATACAGGAATGACTTCTGCTGCTCTTCAACACACACACACACACACACACACACACACACACACACACACACACACACACACACACACACACACACACACACACACACACACACACTCCTGAACACTCGTCTAGAGCTGCTGCTCTTCAACACACACACACACACACACACACACACACACACACACACACACACACACACACTCCTGAACACACGTCTAGAGCTGCTGCTCTTCAACACACACACACACACACACACACATACACACACTCCTGAACACTGGTCTAGAGCTGCTGCTCGTCAACACCCACACCCACACACACACACACACACCTGAACACTCTTCTAGAGCTGCTGCTCTTCAACACCCACACCCACACACACACACTCCTGAACACTCTTCTAGAGCTGCTGCTCTTCAACACACACACACACACACACACACACACACACACACACACACACTCCCGAACACTCGTCTAGAGCTGCTGCTCTTCAACACACAAACACAAACTTACACACACACACACACACACACACACACACACACACACTCACATTCACTCACAAACACACACACACACACCACACTCACAGTTACAGTGTGTGTGTGTGTGTGTGTGTGTGTGTGTGTGTGTGTGTGTGTGTGTGTGTGTGTGATTGTTTGATTATTGCCTCAGCTCACAGTGACTCAGTTCAGCTGTGTGTAGTGTTCTGTCACATTAAACTGCTGAAAACATGTAGTTCAGTCACTGTGATCAGTGTGTAGTGTGTTTGGCTCATTGTACTAAAACACTCGCAGCAGAAGCGCAGGGAGCAAAGCTTTTACTCACGTTGTTTCCGCTCATCTTCCACTCAAATAATTGTTTAAGGACAATGGAGGAATCCTCTGTGCATCGCCATGGGAACGGTGTCTCCGACGCGGAGAGAAATTGGCAACAAAAATTGGGAGCAGGGAGTGTTTCCCGAGCATTGTGGGTTAAGCGCGATTCCTCAGATTTAGCAGGACACACACACACACACACACTCAAACACACACACACACACACTCTCACTCTCACACACACACACACACACACACACACTCTCTCTCTCTCTCTCACACACACACACACACACAAACACACACACACACTCTCTCTCTCACACACACACACAGACACACACACTCTCTCTCTCTCACACACACACACACAAACACACACACACACACTCTCTCTCTCACACAGACACACACACTCTCTCTCTCTCACACACACACACAAAGAAGAGTCTTGGCCTTTAGAAGCGCAGAGAGATGTTTCATTACTGAGAATTGCTTTCATTGAACTTCATTCTTCGAGCGCTCGGATTCCTCTCCGCCAATAGCCGACAAAACACAAAACACACGTCGAAATCACACACACGTCGACACTCACACACGCCTCGTGAGGTCAAACGCTTTCTCTAAACGCTCTGTTAGCGAGAGCCTCTTCAGGGACGGATCGCACGGCTCTAATCAGGAGAACCGGCTCTTCTCCGGCGCTCCGGTGTCGGGAGCAGAACACACTCCACTTCAGTGCTGGATGAGATTGCTTTTATTCAGACCTCGTGACATCCGGGAGAACAATAACATCAGCCGTCGACACACACCCAGCCCGAGAGACACTGCATATTACACACACATCTCTGAGGAATCCTGGAGAAATACAGGACTTAATTAAAGGAGAAGTACTGAAGGCACACGGCAGATGAGAGTGAGGAACTGATGCTGATTTACACCGTTACCAGGAGAGATAGATAGATAGATAGATAGATAGATAGATAGATAGATAGATAGATAGATAGATAGATAGATAGATAGATAGATAGATAGATAGATAGATAGATAGATAGATAGATAGATAGATGGATACATAGATAGATAGATAGAAGGATGGATAGATAGATAGATAGATAGATAGATAGATAGATAGATAGATAGATAGATAGATAGATAGATAGATAGATAGATAGATAGATAGATAGATAGATAGATAGATAGATAGAAGGATGGGTAGATAGATAGATATATAGATAGATAGATAGATAGATAGATAGATAGATAGATAGATAGATAGATAGATAGATAGATAGATAGATAGATAGATAGATAGATAGAAGGATGGATAGATAGATAGATAGATAGATAGATAGATAGATAGATAGATAGATAGATAGATAGATAGATAGATAGATAGATAGATAGAAGGATGGATACATAAATAGATAGATAGATAGATAGATAGATAGATAGATAGATAGATAGATAGATAGATAGATAGATAGATAGATAGATAGATAGATAGATAGATAGATAGATAGATAGATAGATTGATTGATTGATAGAAGGATGGATGGATAGATAGATAGATAGATGGATGGATGGATGGAAGGAAGGATAGATAGATAGATAGATAGATAGATAGATAGATAGATAGATAGATAGATAGATAGATAGATAGATAGATAGATAGATAGATAGATAGATAGATAGATAGATTGATTGATTGATTGATAGAAGGATGGATGGATAGATAGATAGATGGATGGATGGATGAATGGAAGGAAGGAAGGATAGATAGATAGATAGATAGATAGATAGATAGATGGATGGATGGATGGATGGATGGATGGATGGATGGATGGATGGATGGATGGATGGATGGATGGATGGATGGATAGATAGATAGATAGATAGATAGATAGATAGATAGATAGATAGATAGATAGATAGATAGATAGATAGATAGATAGATAGATAGATATGGATGGATGGATAGATAGTTCAGTCTGCCATATTCTCATTATAAGTTTATAGATTATGCTTAATTCAAAATACATTCTTTGAAAACAATGTTGCTTCTTAGTAAATGTATCTGGTTTTTAGAATGTTTCGATATTTTTGCTGCATGGAAAATGAGAGAAAAATGATGTGTGCTACTTATAACAGGAAGTGTTTTGTCAGTGATCTTCAGTCCGACCTCACAGGCGTTTCACACAGATCTCACGTTTCACACCATTACTGAACACAAGCGTCCTTGTGCTTTACTCCAGCACTTTTACCCCTCTCTCTCTCTCTCTCTCTCTCTCTCTCTCTCTCAATTCAATTTCAATTTCAATTCAAATGAGCTTTATTAGCATGACTGTGTAACACAATGTTGCCAAAGCATCAACATATTATATATAAATAATAAAACAAACAAACAAAACATATATGTATAGATCATGTCATATGTAGCATATTAAATATAAATAAATAGATAAATAAACACAATTTATCCTAATAAATGAATAAATACAGTGGGTCTCTCTAGAGAGTTAGCTGACTCTGGCGTTGTGAATAGCTAACACATATTTAGCCGCTAGTGCAGCTGAAGTCTATCTCTCTCTCTCTCTCTCTCTCTCTCTCTCTCTCTCTCTCTCTCTCTCTCTCTCTCTCACTCTCTCTCTCTCACGCTCTCTCTCTCTCTCTCTCTCTCTCTCTCGCGCTCTCTCCCTCTCTCTCTATCTCTCTCTATCTCTCTCACTCTTTCTCTCTCTCTCTCTCTCTCTCTCTCTCTCTCTCTCTCTCTCTCTCTCTCTCTCTCTCTCTCTCTCTCTCTCCCCCTTTCTCTCTCTCTCTCTCTCTCTCTCTCTCTCTCTCTCTCTCTCTCTCTCTCTAATCATCATTCAGGGACCTTGTATTGACTTTCCTCGGATACATCCTTGTAATCCGCCGAGACGCTCTGTTTACTTCTGATCTGTACATAAAACACTACAAATTGGACAAAAGGCAGCTTTCTTTATTTGAGACGAATCCACAATTAAATCCTGACCATGCAAGAGAAACCCCGTGATGATGGTGTGAGGAATCGCAAGTGGAAGAGATTTGTGTTTTTAGATTCCTGGTGTGTGTGTGTGTGTGTGTACGACACTAAATAAACTTGCCTTGCCTCAAAGTATGAGCAAAACTACCACTAATATGGTTTCAGATATGCTTTTAAACCCACTGGAAATGAGACAATCTGTAACGATCATGATGGTTTTAAAAGCAAGCACAATTGTGTTCATTCCACCGAATTACACTACATTACTCTCGTTCCAGTGAATTCTGCTTATTTAGGAAAAGATCGGTCATTTTTTAGAAGCTTTGCGGTTTGTAGTAATGCGACACCTCCCAGAATGCAACAGGTTTTCAGTGTGTCTCAGGGTCAAATATAAGTGAAGTTGTGTCTCTTGTCTGAGAACAGTGTGTGTTGTTGAGGATGTGATCCGTGTCACATCGAGCTTCAGTAATCCCTCCATCTGTCTGTGTTTGTGAAACTCGATTTATCCTCCTCTTGCTGTAATTAAAGCACTGATGATCGTCCACGGATGATCATGATGATGTTTCCGGAGTTTCTCGTGTCTCGTGTGTTTACTTCGCTCAGAGCTGGTTTGTGTTGAACCGGTTTCATTAGACCTCAGACATAAGCAGTTCATCTCTAATAGCCGTGGTTGTTTTAACATGTTTGTTTTTAAATTTATATATATATATATATATATATATATATATATATATATATATATATATATATATATATATATATATATATATATCTACATATATATATCATCATCATTTAAAAACATGATTGTTTACAAATGGTTTATAATTTAATACAGTCACTCTGCCAATGTTCAATACTTTTATTATACAACATTTTTTTCAACTAAATGTAATTTTTTTATTTTTTTATTTATTAAAATTTTTGTGCAAAACTAACAGTGATACTTGCCTTAGCAAACACCACTAATATGGTTTTAAAGACAAAATATTTTTATTTTATTGTATTGTATATTATATATATAAACATACATATACACACACACAGTATAATCTAAATGTGTGTATTCTTGCTTATGTTAGTCACAACAAATCAGACAATTTTATTGTTAATCATTAATATTTTGTATGACAATTTTTTGTAAATCAAAAGTTTATGACCAGCCCTGCGCTTCACAAACACACTCTAGTATGAATGAAACTCCAGATATCAGTAATAGAGTGGACTGAACATCTTTCAGCTTTCCTCTCAGTGTCTGTGCGTCCCTGCGGAGAGAAGACCTTGAAAACAGCTGATCCCGAGATCTGCTCTAAACCCCGTCTCCTCTGATGACAAAACCAGGATCGTTTCTCCGCTGCAGAGAAACTCAGAGAATAACACGGCATCTTTAATACAGAACCAGAGATTCCAAAGAGTAAAATATAGTCCCAGCCAACATAGGCCATTATCACGCTGATACGTAGTACTTCCGCATTCAGTGATCTTTGTGCACTGCCACTTCCGGTGAATCACTCATCACTCTGGCGAACCCACAATGGACGACCCTAAGTTTAGTTATACTGCATCCCTGGTAAATTTACCCAAAATAACTTTTTCTGACGTACATCGACTAACTGAACAACATTCCATCACAGCCCGCTCCAAAGTGGACAAGGGATACAGTTTCTTTTTCGAGAACTTCATCTACGATTATGAAGGTGAGTTGCTAACGTTACTAGCTAGCTAACATAACATTGCATTAGTAACGTTAGGTTAGCTCAGGGGTTCCCAAACTTTTCCATGCCAAGGCCCCCCAAATACCACTAGGTTCTGGCCAAGGCCCCCCTTAGGATGTGTTATTGAACCCATCGACAATACTACGGCACGTGTAGAAATAAATAAATAAAACATCTAGGTGAACATCAGATTATGTGATGGTGTTTTATACCAGCCAATCAGAAAGATTATAGAGATGCACCGATTACAATTTTCAAGGCAGATTACGATTTTTCATTGATTTTTCATTGAGTTTCATTTTTTCTAACCACTTTACAGCACACACAAATTTTATATTAATTTTATATTTTATATATTATATTTTATATATATATATAATAAAACACCACTTTTACCCAAACTGATTAAAGCTCCAGTATGTAACTTTGGTATTTGACCACAAGAGGGCGCAGTTTCAACAATAACAAAGGCGAAGCTTGATGACGCTATGAAGGAGGTGACGATGGGAGATGTCGTTTTTAATGCGTTTTCACCATCTAGCGATGTATCTAAAATGGAATTAATGAATCATGATCACGGATGAGGTAATTTATTCGTTTTTGTATTACCTGTATGTCTGATCGTATTATTTTATGTCATCATAATTAATTAACTGCAAGGAACGTGAAATGTTATGCTATATTATCCCGTTACAACTTACAGCTATTTGTCAAATAATTTTTTGGGGTAACGTTAATGTTGTGCAGTTTTACGTGTTTATGGTTAATGCCGTGTTGTTTAACGTGTTCAAACCAATCGTTCTGAAAGTAAATTTGAACGAACATTTGCAAGTAATGACTAAATATATTTTTTTAACAACACATATCCGATTGTATTGTACTGCCATAATCTCGGTCACCACACGTGATAAAAAGCCTTACCGAAGTACAAAGAGCAATATAACTTTGTTTATAAGTGCTATTATTGACAGTTGCATGTCTTACCTGTCTATCAATACACTCGCGAGAGCAGAGTCTCTGTCAAGTCCAAGATTGTCGCGCAGCTCTCTCCATCTCGAAAACGCCTGACCAATATTTATCCAGGTTTTATTCCTTCGTTTGTCACACAGTCTGCGTGTATCAGAATATGGACGCTTTCGTTTTGTTGGCACTTCAATACTCGCCAAAGAGTAATCGTGATCCATAACAGCTATAACCATACAGTCTATGGCTATAACGCTATAACCACCACTTCCGCATTTGACCATGTGATATTCCGGTGTGGTGGGTCATATTTTTTATTTTATTTATTTTTCTTCTTTGTCAGACGTCGTTATTGTTTATTGTGATAAGAAAAAAACTCAATAAAGTTGTTGTAAAAAAAAAAAAAAAAAAATCCGGTGTGGTGGAATATCCGATCACATGGTCCACACCGGAAAACAAAGATAGAGCGGACATTGCGTCACTGAGAGGCGACATTTCTTTTCCGGGACGGCCAGTTATTAAAAATCGGAATTTCTCTGAAATAAAAAATCTTTGGAGACTTTTGAAATATTGTAAGTACACAACTGGAGGAAATATATCACACTGTGCAAGTTATTTGCGGAAATGTTATTACAAAATTCCTACATATTGGAGCTTTAATAAAAACAAGTTTAAATGGATACATTTTCTATAAATATTTTTGTCTTCATTTTCTTTTCTGACATAGCCTAATCCAGTTCTTGTTCAAACACACTATACATGCAAATTATGTGCATTTTAGGAAGGCTACTTTTTGTGTGAAATCATATTTATTTTGTCCATCAAAAGTGTGCTTTCACTTTAATTGAGCGTGAGCAGCGCAGCAAAAATAGACTCGGCGCCGAAACCCTCCGCTTCACTACTGCTCATGCGACGCTCCTGCTTGACGCTCACGCGCTGCTCCTGCTCGCGGTGTGAATGCACTACTGAACATGCACGCCGAAAAAAATTTGCGCTGCTCACACGCCGCTCGCGGTCTGAAACGGCCGTAATTCACAAAATTTCCTACATGTGCGTTCTGTGTGCATGTGTGATGCTGATGTTGCGCGATGTTATTCATGCGCGCCCGAGTGCATTTGAATCGGCATATGTCAGACTGAAAACCCCTGGGTTAGCTTATCCTAACGTCAGTTTGGCGTCAGCTCAGATGTTCGTATGGTTATAAGATGTTTAACCTACGTCAAACACAACTAAAGTAAGATTATTCACATTTAAATGAGTCTGAGTCAATACTACAGAGTCCGGGAAGTCATCACAATCCGTTCCCCCGTGGACACGGTTTATGAATTTGTGGGTACAGATTTCAAAAACTGGCCTAAGCGAGTTCATGCTCTTTTATAAGCGGACTCCCTTCTTGGCAGTCCCCAGTTGTTCCACTGGAAACGGGAGGGCACGGACCCGATTTTCAGACGCTTGATGCGACCCCGGTTGGTAAAGTTAGCCATGTCAGCTAACGCTAGCCTGCTAACGTTAGTGTAGTAGTCTGATTCACTAAAGTGTCAGCTACAAACAAACGTGCTACCTTGTTTTATTTTAAAGTTTGGCCCTTCATCCCGGCGAACCGCTTTAATCCACTTCTTCCTTAGACTCAATTCAGTCGGGAATCCATGAAAACTTAAGTAGGGTTGGCGTTGTTTGTTAGATTTACAAAGTGGAACAGAGCAGTGACATCTAGCCTTCGTTTCAGCCATTGTAGAACTGCGCCGGAAGTGGATATGCACAGAGTTGACAAACCCCGCCCATGAAACCCGGAAGCGTGATAATCCCCCATTGATCTCACTGAACGCACTGATTCACTCAGATTACACACTCAAAAAAATAAGCTGTTGAATGAACTTAATTAAATTAAGGAAAGGTTTTCCACGAAATTTAATTACATTTTTCCAACAAAATCGAATTAGTTTGAAATAATTTGTTGTAATCTTGTTGTATGAATTTAAATTAATTTAGTTATTCCTACTAGATAAAGTTTTGTCAGGTTAACTACATTTAGTTTTTGTCCTGCCTTACATCACCAACATCATAATTTTAGCTAATTTGACTCTAAGGTCACTTCTAATGATTGACACTACTAGTGTTCAATTGAATTAAAGCCATTTTTTACATAGTAATATAATATTAAATATTACTTATGCAGGTCTGCGAGTGAGGTTTACACATAGTGTATACTGAGTGCCCACAACCTAAACACAAGGTTTAATGCACATACAGGTCCTTCTCAATAAATTAGCATATTGTGATAAAGTTCATTATTTTCCATAATGTAATGATAAAAATTAAACTTTCATATATTTTAGATTCATTGCACACCAACTGAAATATTTCAGGTCTTTTATTGTTTTAATACTGATGATTTTGGCATACATCTCATGAAAACCCCATGAAAATCTCAATAAATTAGCATATTTCATCCGACCAATAAAAGAAAAGTGTTTTTAATACAAAAAAAAGTCAACCTTCAAATAATTATGTTCAGTTATGCACTCAATACTTGGTCGGGAATCCTTTTGCAGAAATGACTGCTTCAATGCGGCGTGGCATGGAGGCAATCAGCCTGTGGCACTGCTGAGGTGTTATGGAGGCCCAGGATGCTTCGATAGCGGCCTTAAGCTCATCCAGAGTGTTGGGTCTTGCGTCTCTCAACTGTCTCTTCACAATATCCCACAGATTCTGTATGGGGTTCAGGTCAGGAGAGTTGGCAGGCCAATTGAGCACAGTAATACCATGGTCAGTAAACCATTTACCAGTGGTTTTGGCACTGTGAGCAGGTGCCAGGTCGTGCTGAAGAATGAAATCTTCATCTCCATAAAGCTTTTCAGCAGATGGAAGCATGAAGTGCTCCAAAATCTCCTGATAGCTAGCTGCATTGACCCTGCCCTTGATAAAACACAGTGGACCAACACCAGCAGCTGACATGGCACCCCAGACCATCACTGACTGTGGGTACTTGACACTGGACTTCAGGCATTTTGGCATTTCCTTCTCCCCAGTCTTCCTCCAGACTCTGGCACCTTGATTTCCGAATGACATGCAAAATTTGTCCAAAAGTCCAGTGCTGCTTCTCTGTAGCCCAGGTCAGGCGCTTCTGCCGCTGTTTCTGGTTCAAAAGTGGCTTGACCTGGGGAATGCGGCACCTGTAGCCCATTTCCTGCACACGCCTGTGCACGGTGGCTCTGGATGTTTCTACTCCAGACTCAGTCCACTGCTTCCGCAGGTCCCCCAAGGTCTGGAATCGGTCCTTCTCCACAATCTTCCTCAGGGTCCGGTCACCTCTTCTCGTTGTGCAGCGTTTTTTGCCACACTTTTTCCTTCCCACAGACTTCCCACTGAGGTGCCTTGATACAGCACTCTGGGAACAGCCTATTCGTTCAGAAATTTCTTTCTGTGTCTTACCCTCTTGCTTGAGGGTGTCAATGATGGCCTTCTGGTCAGCAGTCTTACCCATGATTGCGGTTTTGAGTAATGAACCAGGCTGGGAGTTTTTAAAAGCCTCAGGAATCTTTTGCAGGTGTTTAGAGTTAATTAGTTGATTCAGATGATTAGGTTAATAGCTCGTTTAGAGAACCTTTTCATGATATGCTAATTTATTGAAACAGGAATTTGGGGTTTTCATGAGCTGTATGCCAAAATCATCAGTATTATAAAAAAGACCTGAAATATTTCAGTTGGTGTGCAATGAATCTAAAATATATGAAAGTTTAATTTTTATCATTACATTATGGAAAATAATGAACTTTATCACAATATGCTAATTTATTGAGAAGGACCTGTATAGCGTAATACTGAGCCCACAGCCTAAACACAGTCGCCACTCTTCTGCATAATGGTAACCACAAAATTCAAAAACATTACAGAAAGTCCTTTAAGTTTCTAACATAACTGAATATTAAACACTAACATTAACTAACAACATCTTTCCATTTACAGAAAAACACATAAAATAACACTTTTTCCCTAAATTGACCCTCTTAATGCAGTCCCTTGCAAAGCATGCTGGGAACTACAGATCCACTGCCCAGTTAGATGTCAACAACAATGATTCATGTAGTTTTCACACAAATGAATTAGGTTGATTGAACACAATTAAATTAAGTTGTGACAATATTAAACAATCGTGTTACTTTTGCTTATTTTAATTAATTATTTTAACAAGAGGCCAAAATTCATTTTTTGAGTGACATCCGGTTAAGACGAACGAAAAATATTCATGTTGACTCAATTAAAAAAAATTTGGTAAACCAAATTTTTAAAAAATTACATTGATTAGGCCTACATTTAATGAAATTAAGCTGGAATCATTTCTATGAAAGGTTGTGTCGTATATGCTCATTTTAATTAATGAAATTGAACAAAGAGCTAAAATCTTTTTTTTTTTTGAGTGCAGGTGCAAAAACAGCAAAAGCATTTCATGTGGACTTTAAAGCGTTAGTTCACCCAAAAATGAAAATTACTCTCCCTCGTGTTGTTCCAACCCCTTAAGGTTGTACGTCAGAACCAGGGGCGGTTCTAAGGTCAGCGGATATCCGGGGCTTTAGCCCAAACTAAAATTGGGTATTTTTATTTAAAGGAATTAATTAATTATAAAAGTGATTTAAGGGAATAAAGAAAAAGAAAGAAAGGCTTATTGTATTAGAGAAATAATTTTAACTATTTGCAAATAATATTTTATTGCATGCATTCTCTCTAAATGAATCAAGGAAATTATAGCATATTTTCAATTCAAAAAGGCAAAATTTAATAAATAAATAAAAAAAGTTGAGTAATTTGCGTCACCGGATACTGTCGATAGTTGAACATTTCTATTGTAAAAGTCAAATATTAAATGTTTATCTACTTTTTACCAGGCATTCGTTCACTTCTTTTATCATTTTGACATTGATGAGCGAGACCGCTGAACTTTTAGTCTTCCTAACAACAAACAGAGCAGCATCAGGAATATCAAGTATATTGCAGTGAATCTCTTATTTGCATCTTAAGTTTATTGGCAATAATAATGACAGGTTTGCGAATGTGCAGAGCTCACGCAAAACACATCTTCAGCACAGCGACTCATTTAAACGCCTCTGATTGGCCGATGCGTTCATCAGACATGTCTGTGATTGGCTACAATGCTCAACGCTGCAAAAGCACGTCGTAAGTACCTTTAATGCAAAGGGAAAAATATAAATAAAACTGTAATATGCACTTTTCATGATTAGGTAATCGCGGCTGCTGTAATCTTATTCACATTTGTTTGTTTGATTAATTGTTTTGCTCTATGAGAAAGACAAGGTAACAAAATATTCGGGGCTTTACTATAAATATTCGGGGCTTAAGCCCCCTTAGCCCAGCCCTAGCGCCGCCCCTGGTCAGAACGGAGGCTCACTATTGGCCAGCATCACACACATGACCAGCGTTGAGCCTGCGTTCTGACCATAGACTGTAAAAAAAGATGGACGACGCCCCTTTGCTCTCTTCCATTGATGAGAACTGAAGCCGCCAGAGTCCCGATATGGCGCTGACATATTGGAACTTGAGTCTGCGCAGTAGCGATCTCGGGACCAGACCTGCGCAGTAGCGATCTCGGGACCAGACCTGCGCAGTCGTGAGCAGGAAGTAAAGCCGCAAAATCAACGCTCCGCCCTCACTCTCGCAGAATGCACTGAGGGAGAGTGGATTCTGCACACTTTTTAAAAAATTGATTGCAGTACGACAAGAGGCTTGTTAAAATAAAGTAAATACAATCTCCTCAGTCTTCCGAAGATCCCGAAAAAAATGTCCGTTGGTGCTTCAGTGACTACTTCG
Source organism: Vimba vimba (assembly GCA_022828995.1). Classification (NCBI taxonomy): domain Eukaryota; kingdom Metazoa; phylum Chordata; class Actinopteri; order Cypriniformes; family Leuciscidae; genus Vimba; species Vimba vimba. The sequence continues at coordinate 2,502,170 of CM040827.1, forward strand.
CTCGAGAACCTGTCAATCACAGCTGTCAATCATGACGTTACACCACCGCATCACGTAACTAACTAAAAAACTTATTTTTGAAACAGACACTTGAACTCACATCAGCATGATAAAAACGACAGCAAATGAAAGAAACCACCTTTGGAAAAAAGATATTTGAAGTGTAATTTAATTGTTTAGTTGGTCTCACGTCCCGTTGAATAACATGGGGAGGCGGGGCTTATGACCTATACTAGGACCAGCCACCGGGGGGCGATCGAGACGTTTTGGCTTCACTTTTCAGGGCTTGTGCGGCACGCTTGGTTCTGACGTACAACCCAGAAGCGCTGCGCTGTTACACTACGTGAACTCACTCAGAGGAACACAGAAGAACTTGAAGAGTTGAATAAAGTCATTATTTTTGTGTTTTTTTGCACACAAAAAGTATTTTCGTCGCTTGATAAATTTAAGGTTGAGCCACTGTAGTCACTGGACTATTTTAACGATGTCTTTACTAACTTTCTGGGCCGGCAAGTTTCAATAACAGAGAAGCCTATGGAGGAGTGAGCCAGCTCTCAGATTTCATCAGAAATATTTTAATTTGTGTTCTGAAGATGAACGAAAGTCTTACGGGGTTGGAACAACATGAGGGAGAGTAATTACTGACAGAATTTTCATTTTTGGGTGAACTAACGCTTTAAAGCATAAAGCTCTCCATAGCTTGTGTTCAGGATTTATCAGTTTGAAATCTAGCAGAAAACTTCAGCACAAAATCAGCCCGCGGCACTGAAGGAGTCCGCAGGCTCAATACACCCAATCTACCCCTCTCTCGTCCTCCTCAAACACCAGGGCCAACAGTCGAGCTCAAGCTCAAAGTGCTTTATTGTCATTCCAACCATACAGCAATAGTGTACAGCACAACGAAAATGCCTTTCAAATGTGCAAAGTAAGTATAAGCATAAATAGGAAAACAAAATATGGATAATGCAAGCAGGACAACAACAGGTAGACACAACGTTATAGATAACAAATCAACATATAAGACAATCAAAACTAAATATATACTGAAAATATACATAAATATATATATACACACACACGATACTGTCTGAATCTGACACCGTGATTGACTCATTACCGTGAGCATTACTGTAATTCATCATCAGAGTCAGGCGGAGACTGCTGGCCGAACACTGGGAAGATTGTAATAACAGTAAGCTTGATTTTGGCATTTTGGCAACAGATTGTTGTGTAAAAGACTTGAGATTGACAGACAGGGCTGTGGAAGACAGAACGCACTTCAGAAAACTGCGTTCAGTGATGGTGCATCACGAAGATGATGATGGTGCAAACACAACGGTGAAATTAAGGTCCTTCATTTGAGGAAACGTGGAGAAAATCTCAACTTTTGCTGCTTATTTTAACCAAGAACTGTCTGTTATTTTTTTTTTTAATCTAAAATAAAATTATTTAATTTAAAATACAATCATTATTATTATTTATTATTATTATTTTCCATTAATTTTATTTCATTAATTTTATTTTTTTTTTTCAAAACTAATAGTGATGCTTGTCTTAGCATACGCCACTAAAAGAGATTGACCAACCACAGTTAGCTTTTTAAAAATATAGATATTAGTGCTGTCAAAATCAGCGTTAATTAAATTTTTTTTTAAATAAAAATATAACTTTTGCTGATTATTTGAATAGAACTATTTTAAAAGAACTGTCCATCAAGATATATTTGAGTGCATCAGACAAACAGATATATTCTCGACATAATTATGTCCCAAAACATGTCCTGATGATAAATCCAGTGTTTGCAGCTGCAGGTTTGTTGAAGTATATTGTTAAAGAGTTTGAGTCTGACGTCTGTAGAATGACCGATTAATCATTAACACCACCCGTCTTATGAGAAATAAAATCTTTCAATTTTTACATTTAGGGCCCTATTTTAATGATCTGAAATGCAAGTATCAAACGCGAAACGCAAGTAACTTTGTGGGCGGGTACCGACGCAAATCTAGAATGTGTTGGTCTGAAGTCGCTTCATTACTCATAGGTGTGGTTTGGGCGTAACGTGAAATAAACCAATCAGAGCGTCATCTCACATTCCCTTTAAGAGCAGGCGCGCTTGTTTCATGGCGGATTGCTATTATAACGGCGGATTTGCCAGGAGCGGTTCACAGCCGAGGAGACCGACGTTCTCGTCAGGGCCGTAAAACACAGAGAAGTGACATTGGGGATGGAGAAACACACACAAATTAGCTTCGGTTAAACAGGCGTATGATAATTTGGGTAAATGTGTAAGCTAGATTTATGCCTATTTTTTCACATCTTCATGGACACCACAATGATTTCCCTGGTGTGGAATGTTTTTCTGTGTAATTATGTATGGTTTGCAAAAATTAAAACTGCTGCGTCTGTGTAGATGAGAGAAGCAAAGTGTGTGTGTGTTGTGCACACGCTACATTATGGCCAAGCATGCGCCCTTAAAATAGCATCTGAACGCGCCACTGACTTTAGACTAGGTTTCTCCTGG
>CM040827.1:2509690-2532190 GCA_022828995.1 Vimba vimba
TGTCGGTCTCTGGTCCTGATCTCCTGTGGGAGAACACAAAGATGGACCATCCAGGGCGATAAGAAACTGTCAGCTGCTAAAAGGCAATTTGCTGATGTGGGGTGTTGAAAACTGATCCACGGGAAGGACTGAATGATGCTTATCTTCTGAATGACAGGCAGAGGGAGAGAGGGAAAAACCGAGCGAGCTGCTTATACACTGACAGCATTTTAACACACACACCAGGACTGCGCTCTCATCACGAAAAGTAGAGAGCATAATTACGCTGCTTTCACTGCAAGAAATGTCTCATTTTAAAGTGCCCCTATTATGCTTTATCGGATATTACCTTTCATGTAGTGTATAATATACCTGTTTGTGAATGTAAAAGGTCTGCAGTTTCAATGATCAAAGTGCACAACCAATAATATTATATTATTGTATCCAAAAAAAAAGAAAGAAAAAAGAATCGATTGTGAACTGCTGAAACGAGTCGTCGGCAATTCTAGTCTCACTTCCTGTTACATACCTAACAATGTAATAAATTTGCATAATGCCAGCCTGTGGTCTTTATTGGCTGCCAGGGAATGATGTCTATTTTTACCCCGCCCTCAAACACGGTAGTTGTAGCTGAGACTAGAAGAGACCATTCACAACAGACTGGGTCATCTGACCAATCTGATCAGAGTAGACCAATCACAACAGACTGAGCCATCTGGCCAATCAGAGCAGAGTAGACCAATTAGAACAGGCTGGACCATCTGACCAATCAGAGCAGAGTAGACCAATCACAACAGACTGGGTCATCTGACCAATCAGAGCAGACCAATCATAACAGACCGAGCCATCTGACTAATCAGAGCAGAGTAGACCAATCACAACAGGCTGGGCCATCTGACCAATCAGAGCAGAGTAGACCAATCACAACAGACTAGAACATCTGACCAATCAGAGCAGAGTAGACCAATCACAACAGACTGGGTCATCTGACCAATCAGAGCAGAGTAGACCAATCACAACAGACTAGAACATCTGACCAATCTGAGCAGAGTAGACCAATCATAACAGACTGGGCCATCTGACCAATCAGAGCAGAGTAGACCAATCACAACAGACTAGAACATCTGACCAATCTGAGCAAAGTAAACCAATCACAACAGACTAGAACATCTGACCAATCAGAGCAGAGTAGACCAATCACAACAGACTGGACCATCTGACCAATCAGAGCAGAGTAGACCAATCACAACAGACTAGAACATCTAACCAATCAGAGCAGAGTAGACCAATCACAACAGACTGGACCATCTGACCAATCAGAGCAGAGTAGACCAATCACAACAGACTAGAACATCTGACCAATCAGAGCAGAGTAGACCAATCACAACAGACTAGAACATCTGACCAATCAGAGCAGAGTAGACCAATCACAACAGACTGGACCATCTGACCAATCAGAGCAGAGTAGACCAATCACAACAGGCTGGGCCATCTGACCAATCAGAGCAAAGTAAACCAATCACTACAGACTAGAACATCTGACCAATCAGAGCAGAGTAGACCAATCACAACAGACTGAGCCATCTGACCAATCAGAGCAGAGTAGACCAATCACAACAGACTGAGCCATCTGACCAATCAGAGCAGAGTAGACCAATCACAACAGACTGGGTCATCTGACCAATCAGAGCAGAGTAGACCAATCACAACAGACTGAGCCATCTTTGTAATTTCATCCAGTGCACCTACAGTTGATTCGGGTATGTATGGCACTATGTGTGTGTGTGTGTGTGTGTGTGTGTGTGTGTGTGTGTGTGTGTGTGTGTGTGTGTGTGTGTGTGTGTGTGTGTGTGTCTGTGTGCGTGCGTGTGTGTGTGTGTGTGTGTGTGTGTGTGTGTGTGTGCTGTATACACAGAAAATTTGTGAAAAAGTACTTCTTTTGGCCAAGTTGTTTGTTAAACTATTAAGTTGTCATCATAGCAACATCTTAATGTCAGTCTCCATCAGAATCAGTGGCATGTGTGGCGTTTGAAGACCTTTCCAAACCAGTCGCTTGTGAGGATCCGTCTCAGCAGGCTGACTGGGGTTTGGAACGGAGCTGGTGTGTGTGAGAGCAACAGCTGGCACACAAACCGCCTCAGACAGCCAAAAACACCAACAGCCGAAAGGAGAGTTCATCATCATCTTTATTACACCTCACGCCTCACAAAAGAGAAATCTGTGTGAGAGAGAGAGAGAGACAAGCGAACAAGAGAGAGCAGATAGAAAACACAAAGTGAAACACAGATAAAGAGAGACATGGGATTTTATCTCAAGAGAAAAGGGAATGGAGAACAAACGGGCAGAGAAAGATGAATGGAGGGAGGAAAGATGATAAAACGAGTGCCAGCTTAAAGCGGAGGGATATTTCAGAACGGATCATGACCTCAGATCATCTGCACTGTAAAATCGAACAGTTGTTCTTACTAAGAATTTTTAGTTAACTTTACTTAATGTCCAATCATTTGTTGCACTTACTTAAAACTATTTATTAATCTGTACTGTTTGCATGCTATGCCTTCGTTACTCAGAAAACCCGAGTAAACAGTACTTGACTGGTTTGAGTACCATTTTGCCAAAGCCAAAAAATAAAAACCGGCGGGGCAAATGGTTTTTGAGGCAGGGCAATTCTTGATAGACTTTTCACTCATTTCTTCCACTTCTGCATTTTCCAGTCATTTTGAATTCTATTTTCAATACAACTAAAAGAAGTTTTGGGAGAACGTCACATAAGTTGACTTCATAAATTCATGTTGATTTGCTCACCATTATTATGATTAGTGTTCCCTTTGGTTGGGCACTTGGAACTTCATTTATATGATTGAAATTCTCTTCCAATTCATGCAGTGATGCAACATTTAATCACAGTTATTTGATTGCAAAGGAAGTGAAATAATTAATATTATATATATTTATACTTAAATTATTTCCATGTTTTGAATGAATGTATTAATGATTTATTACATAACTATATTTCATGTATAATGATGATCTTTTAACATTTTATTGCTAACACTTATAGCATAAACTTTTAATTGGGTTGATATAATCCCTCTATATTTGTGACAATATCTTGCAGTTTTGCTTTAGTCACACATAGACTTCAACATTCAGCAGTTTCTTTTTTATTAATATAATTAAATAGACCATTACAATTTGATTAGCTGTCTCTTGTCAGTACAACCCCAATAACGATAGAAAATAAAATTGTAATGGAAAAATAAAGCCAAAAATGGTAAAACAAAGCAATTAATTTATTCATGCTGGATGCCACACTACACTCTGGGAGTACACTTTCTCAGATCACAGATAGAATAAAGTTGATAAAACCTAAATGGATTAAGTAAGATGAACTTGATGCAATTAAGTTATTCTTACTTAATTAAATTAAGGCAACGAGTTTGCACAATTGAAGTGAACAAATTTGTTGTAACGGTGTGCCGCCTTCAGGTCCTCCTGGGAACATCCGACTTACAGGCTCTCCTGTGGACAAAGATGGTTAACTGGGAACGTTCTCAAAATGTTATGAGCAAACGTTCTTCCTGTAACGTTAATGGAACGTTCATTCAAAGTTATGTGGTCTTTAATGATTTCGAAATATTAGCACAAATAACGTTTATACAGCATTTTTTCTGAAATGTTTTAGTTGGGTATTCGTCCCAAATTCATCCCATAACATCTGCTAAATGTTATGCTACTTGTTTCGGAATGTTTAGAGAACATTCAAAAGTAACATTCTCATAATGCAGGAGTTTGCCAGATGATAAGGATTATGGTTTTCAAACAATAAGGGAAAAAGTATTGTCAAATCAATTAATCATGATTAGTCGCATCTAACCTATATATATATGTGTGTGTGTGTGTGCGTGTATATATATATATATCACGATTAATTGATTTGATAGCACTAGAAAATAACCCGTTTTGAAACATTTTAAAAAATGAATGTGAACAAATGAGAACATTCTGAGAATATTCATAAAGAACAGTAATGGTAGCATTAGCAAAACGTTCTTAGAACATATTTTTATTAGCCGGGATTGTCGTCGCCATGAAACAGAAGATGAGATTTGATTAATTCATCGTGTGTGTGGCGTGCTGCAATGAATGACTGAGCTGTATGTGTTTAGAAAGCATGGATACAGTCTCAGATTGTCTTCAATAGGGTGAGGAATCCAATTTTCTGCTCTTCAAAACAAATGAAAAAAGCCATTAAAGGTCTCAGTTGTTGGCAGAGAGAATGCATTAGTCACAAAGTCGAGGTTCAGGGCCAGAGACTGCATTCCTGTGGCTTTTCCCAGCTGACTAGAGGATGTCGATCCATAACTAGCTGTAATATGCGATAAAATTCACACACATGCAGAGTTTAGCGCCGCTGCTAGTTTGTGTCGTTTCTGCAGCTGTAATTTAATATACTAATCTTTAGTGTACTTGATGACTTAGCTGTAGGACGCTAGAGATGCTCAATTAACTTAATCGTTGTTGTCACTGGAGTAATTTTAATGTTTTACATTAATCACATGATGTTTTTCTTTGAGTTTGTTGCGCCCCCTGCAGGACAGGTGACGTATTGAAGCCACAGGTGTTTCACATGCTCTATAGGCCAATGTTTTTGTGCATGTTCCTGTTGTGTCACTTCTATCTTAACTGTGAACATGAAACCAAATTTTCCAACCCAAATTTCTAATAATGTGACATTTGTGACCCTGGACCACAAAACCAGTCACATGGGTCAATTTTTTTTAAATTGAGATTTTTTTCGTATGAAAGCTGAATAAATACGTTGTCCACTCATGTATGGTTTGTTAGGATAGGACAATATTTGGTCGAGATACAACTATTGAACATCTGGAATCTGAGGGTGCAAAAAAATCGAAACATTGAGAAAATCTCCTTTAAAGTTGTTCATTTATGTTGGCGATTGTGCCGCATTCACTCACAAAAATAAATGTTTTATATATTTACAGTAGGAAATGTACAAAATATCTTTATGGAACATGATCTTTACTTAATATCCTAATGATTTTTGGCATAAAAGAAAAATCAATAATTTTGACCCATACAATGTATTGTTGGCTATTGCCACAGATATACCCGTGCGACTCGAGACTGGAGACGTGATCCAGGGTCACATTTCTGAGGGAAACTGGTTACAATGATATCAGGGAAAATAAACGTTCTCCCAGCAGATCTGGACCGACCTTGTTTGCGCTGACTCTCTTTTCTTTAAATATCTGCCTCGCTCTTCAGAAACGAGTAAATAAATAAAAAGTCTGTCAGATGGCTCTTCAAGTGGAACGGAGAACTGGAGAAACAGATGAAGCACGTCTTTCTGTCATCTTTACACCTGTTTACTCTGCAGATGAACTCTATATGCTTGTTTATGTGTATAAAAGCATAAGGCTGTAAAGACACCGTACCGCTTTCCCCGGAGAAGCCCGACACATCCATCACCAGCTTCTCTTTTCAGCTTTGATTTTACTGACAAAACAGTCATATTACAGTCATATTGGTCTCTTTAGATGAGCATCTACCATGGTATTCATCTATACTAGGGGTGTAACAATATATCATGTCACAATATATCGCAATACATTATGTATCATGGATAGTGACAATATGTATTGTGTGTAATTCACCCAAAATGAAAATTACTGTGTGAGAAAAAATCAAGTTTTCAGAGTTTTAGTGTCAGTACTACATTAAACTACTATATATAATGTTGAATATAATGTATAATAATGCAATGGGGGAATATTTGTGTGTCCTGATAATGTCAAATATATTGTTACCAGTAAAAAGGCCTACATTATTTTAAATATATCTAGTCAGTGAAAGAGTGCAAACATATTCATCTACAATAATTCAGTATTTTCAGCTTCAGAATCATGAATATTGTTATTCTGGTGTCTCTATTGTCCTGTGCTTTGGGTTTCAGCACCAAGTCCAAGACTATTCATTTACACACACAATGTAATACCAAATTTAGCATTTTAATCAACAGTTAATGTTTTTGTTAACCTTTTATCATATGACTTGGAGTATCGCAATAATATCGTATTGTGAGTTCAGTATCGTGATATGTATCGAATCGTGGCATGAGTGTATCGTTACACCCCTAATCAATACCATAATATATATCAGATTACTATGGTATTACTCTCTGATATAGGACGGGATCCCACAGCACTTTTTGTAAATTGGCTGCTGTCATCTTAAATGCGTTTGTGAGGGTATTTTACAGCGCTGTTCTTCTGTTTTGGCGAGAGCCGCTGTCTGTGTAAATTCAGATGAGGTTTGGATAATAGAGCTCAGACGGTTAACAACCATCCAGACAAATTGAGCTGCTCACCACTGCTTTCTTATTCTCTGTGATGTGAGCGAGAGCCGGAGGTCTTTTCTGCAGCACAATCTCAGCCAAAAGTTCTGACAGCAAAACCATGTGGGTTGTGTACAGTGAGTTATCGAAATCTGTTAATATTTCATTTAGGCAAAACTTGAGAGCTTTGCAGGAGTCCTGCAGGATGCTTCTGTTAGAGCGGAAATTGTTCCTGGGCACCACGAGGTCTTGAAGGGTTAGTTCACTCAAAAATGAAAATTCTGTTATGAATTATTCACCCTTATGTCGTTCCAAACCCGTAAGACATTCATTCATCTTTGGAACACAAATGAAGATCTTTTTGATCACCGTGATTTTGCCAGACATGTTGAAGCACCTCACCCTGGGATTGGTTGATTGGAAAGTTGTTCCAGGATCAACAAAGATGTTGATCCAGGAACATGTGGTACTTGGTGAAATCACGTTCACCCCATTGACAGCTATGCAACTACCACTTTCAAGCCCTAGAAAGGTAGTAAAGACATCATTAAAGTAATCCATGTGACTCTAGTGTTTTAAGCTCAATTTTATGAGTGCTTTGTTTGCGGAAAAACAACAATGAACAAACAGAATTTACCATTTTATTTACAAAATATTAATCTCCAATGCACGATGGAGATTCATATTTTGTTACTCAACATCAAGTTAAATTTTAGACAAAATATTGACATTACTTTGTTTATTTTTGCTCCATCAACTGTAACGCACTTCTGAGCAACAAACAAGTGCTGTTGGTTCAGTGACTCGCTCACAAAGACTCGTTTCATTCCTGAATGAATCAGTGTTTTGAATGAATCGGTTGAATAAATGATTCAGTAGCTTGTTCACAAAGACTCATTTCATTCCTGAATGAATCTGTGTTTTGAATGAATCGGTTGAGTCAATGATTTAGTAGTTCGTTCACAAAGACTCATTTCATTCCTGAATGAATCAGTGTTTTGAATGAATCGGTTGAATAAATGATTCAGTAGCTTGTTCACAAAGACTCATTTCATTCCTGAATGAATCAGTGTTTTGAATGAATCGGTTGAGTAAATGATTTAGTAGTTCGTTCACAAAGACTCATTTCATTCCTGAATGAATCAGTGTTTTGAATGAATCGGTTGAGTAAATGATTTAGTAGTTCGTTCACAAAGACTCATTTCATTCCTGAATGAATCAGTGTTTTGAATGAATCGGTTGAGTAAATGATTTAGTAGTTCATTCACAAAGACTCATCTCGTTCCTGAATGAATCAGTGTTTGAACAAATTGGTTGAGTAAATGATTCAGTGGCTCACTCACAAAGACAGATGTTCCAGTGTGTTTGTGTGTTTGATTCGATGTCAAAACAACATAAAATGACGACTTTAAAATCTCGGGTAAATGCGGTTTTCTTGTGTTGTTGTGTTTATGCTGATCTTTTGTAGTTGTGATTGTTTTGTTCTACCGGTGGTCTGTTAGTAGGATAATTGAGTCTGTCGACATGATTGCTTTTCTCTCGATGCAAAGATTGTTCTGTTTTATGTGCAGTTTATTCTCTCCTTTCAAAAAATCAGTTCTTTTCTAAAGTAGGTTTGTTCAAGCTGTGGAGAATTTAAGCAGCATTATAAAGTAAATGTAAGTGGCACATATGACATAAAAATACTACAGTTTGAGAAAAGATGATGTTTTCACTCAATAGAATGATTGACAATCACTAGCAGCTCTATAATACTGTTAGACAAAATTATTGAAATCAACAACAAATGGAATAAATCGGTTTATAATGCAGACGGAGAGAGTAAAATAAATCCTCTCACTGAACTGTATTACAGAAAAGGCTTGTAAGCTTTTTTCACAGGCTTTATCAGCAGCCAGAAAAGAGCCTGTCCTAAATTAAATTAATACTTCAATAAAATTCCCCAGGGACGCCTAGTCTGCAGAAAATCCTGCTTTTACGCCCCCTGAGAATGAAACTATGACTTAAACCAGAAAATATTGAGGAAATAAGAATGTCAGACTGAAATAGCAAATGAATGTCCGCTAATTCACGAGGTCATTCAGATCTGTGCTGACATCGGATAAAAAGGTCTGAAGAGATTATTGGGAACCAATCAGGTGTTTCATTTATATTCATCATGTTCTTAAAGTCCCCCTGTGGTGTTTTTAATATGCTTTAAGACTAACCATGTGTAAATTCATAAGTCGACAGCATTGCTGAGTATTTTCTCCTTAAAACTGCAGTGAACCAAAGACAGTCTCAAAAACACGCTTTGAAATCGCTGGTGTTTCTGACGTCACAAACTACCTTGTAACCAATCAGATCAACGTGTGATCGTCAACCAGTGGATCTCTGAGCTGAGCGAGTGAGTGGAGGCGGGGCTCATTTGCATATTCATAGAACCGCGCATACTAAATGAGGCAAGGGTGTCGAGTTACATTCATTTTAAGGCATGAAGAACATTTTTTTTCAAGGAAAAATGTGTCACTTTGATGATCAAAGATGAGTTTTAAGGGATAAAATTGTTGACTACAGGGGGACTTTAATACTCATATTTTAAAAGATATGGGAATAATCGTCATATATTTAGAGTTTTGTGTTGTTTGGCTGCAATCAATCAAAAACATGAAGACCAAACATTTTGCACTATTTAGCATCTGCAATTCAGTGAATGCCACATAATTAATATTCATGAGCCAAGCTGTTGCACATGCTGTTGACATTGTACTAACTCTTAAATTAATTTGCAACTACATGTCAACTAACTGTCATTAAAGTGTTAGATTAGGGTTAGTAGAATAAGTTGACATGCACTTGCAAAGTTAGCAGATATTAAGCAGACAGTCTACTATAATGACTGCTAGTTGACATGTAGAATAGCAAGGCAGAAATATACTCTTTGGTCCTTTTTTTATTATTATGAACACACAACAACCAATCATTGTGTAATGTTGGCACAAGTGGTAATTGATCTAGAAAAGGTGCAATGCCAGAAAGAAAAGCATCATTTCAGATGACCCATTTCACTCCTCGAACATCAGCTGCATGATAGTTGTGATGACATTTATATTCAATAAACCCGTGTGAGTCCGTCGGAGTGTCAGATGGTGTAGGAGGAGACTGTTTATCAATATCAGCAAGCGCTGAAGAGATTCAGGGTGACCAAACCTCATTCAGCCGGCAGACTCGAGTGTGGGCGTTCTAGAGGAGTGCATTGAATGAGGAAGTCTCTCGCTTTAATCCCGGCACAATGCATGGATTTGTCCGACCCCCTCACAGGTAGGAGGGCGGCATTTGAAATCCTCTATTCTTCGAGGCTGTATAGTGAACCGTTGAGCACTGCAGCTCTGAAATGACTTTACCCACGATCCCATTCACCCCTGAATTCAGCTCTTCTGTTGCTTCTGCTTCACTTGTTCAGCTTTCCATTTACTGTATATTAGAAAGTCTGTCTGTCATTTACTTTCCTTCATGTCGTTTCAAACCCGTATGACTTTATCCCGTGGAAGAAAGTGCTAAAGAACAATGAAAGCAAGTGGCTGTCAGGATGGAAACATTAATCATAAATGTTCTCCGTAAAAGGGCTTTTCAAACTGGGCTCTGGAGGGAAAAGTTGCATTGGATAAATATTTATTATACAATTTGAATTATTAAAAATAGTTTTGAATTAATAATAATATTTATTTTGGCTTTAGTACAATGATAATAAAATATATATATATTTTTTTTATATATCACACTCGCTGTATTTCTCACACAGTATATATTATATTTGAATATAAACATTTGGGGTTGGTAAAGTTTTTAATTTTGTCACTTATTCTCACCAAGGATGTGTTTATTTGATCAAAAATACTGTAAAAAATGTGAAATATTTTTAGAATTTAATACAACTGTTTTCTATGTGAATATATAGTCAAATGTAATTTATTCCTGTGATCAAAGCTGAATTTTCAGCATCATTACTCCAGTCTTCAGTGTCACATGATCCTTCAGAAATCATTCTAATATGATGATATGATGCTCATTTACACACATACTGTATATCTCAATATATTCCCCTTTAATGCAATTTAATGCAAGTCTTCCCAGGTATAATGTAGACGAGCTGCAAACATTCTACAAAATATGTTAGTTTGTGTTACCTTAGAAGAAACAAAATCATATTTTAAACAACATGATGGTGATTAAAACCTAATCCTTTAATTAGCACACATCTTTTGTCTTCCATTTCAAACAAGCCAAAGCCAAAGTTCAGACTTTGCCCAACCTTTAGCTCCTGTCATTCCAGTAATCTCTATAAGGAATTCATGCAAACGAAGTGTCTCTAAATTCCGTCATCCCGTCTTTAGCGGGTGTCTCATCTCCATGTATCCGACCGCTAAATGGCAATTCCATCAATGGCCTGTCAGGGCCGAAGACATCGCGTCTCCGAGGGGAGTGAGGCTGCATTAATTATGATTCACGCAGGACTCGGAGCGACAGTTAATCTTTGTGGTTTTTGCTCCCGGAGACGTTTGGATATGCCACCCAGTTTAGAGCCAGGTCAAAGCCCTTGACCCCGGAACACACGCGCGCATAAAGCCGGAGATCTGAATCCTCCGGGACGGACTCTGATGTGCCCTCACGGACACTTTGCCCCGTTGAACTCTGGTTTGTACGTGCCAACATGCAGAACTCAGCCAAGTAAATGTGGGAAGTGTTTGCCGCGGACACAGATCGCGTTTCCTGATAGTGTTAATGTTACACTAATGTTTAACGCTGGAGCTCATTCTGTGTTTACAGAGAGTCGTCAGTGTTGCTTGTGCTGAACGCCTGCCAAAGGCTGTCTTAAATTAGTGTTAAGACACCGTTAATAATACAATTAGTGAAAGCAGAGAACTAAGGACTGTCCTGAAGATGTTATATATGCACGAAATACATATTTATGAACGTGGCTGTTTTCTGGAGGCTGAATATGTCCAAGCGATGACATGAACCCTGTCCTGCTGGAACACATCAGACATGAAGCTGGAACCGCAGATTAATCTGTGCAAACACGAGGCCTGAAACATCATACTCTGCATTCGGCACAACGCTGGGGTTTTTAGCAGCCTGGGGATTTTTACCATTCATTTTCTCCTCAGGGATAAAGAGTTCAAAGCCATGAACCAAACCAATCAGCACTGGGTAGAATTTCACTTTACAAATATTGTTTGTAGCAAAACAAAACAGAAAAATGGTGAAAAAGGCAAAGTTATACAAAACTGTGGACATAATGTCAAACACAAAGACAAATAACTATGGTACATTGCAAGTGATGTAGCAATAATAATAATAATAATATATATATATATATATATATATATATATATATATATATATATATTGTTATAGTATAAAACTATTTATTTATAGATGTGAATTGTAAGTAGTATGAAATGCAATATATTGGAAAATATAACAATTCTTTACAAATGCTATAAATCAATAGTTTTACAGTAAAAAGGCTGTTTTATAGTCATGTATTGTAAATATGAAATGCCTTAAATTGGAAGTGTAATAATTTGATATTTTACATTAAATTTCTTTACAAATGCTATACAAATCAATAGTTTTACAGTGTAAAATTTAAGTTTAATGCAAAAGAGTCAAATGTATTTGCATTTGATTTTTTTTGCATTAAATGTTCAATAAATTGCTTTTTATAATTGTAATACATTTGAAAAGTTGCTTAAGATTGCACATAGACTGATTCAATTACATGATGTGCCATGTTTCATGGGATATCTGAACTTGTGTCAATGGAACCCCTTCAGGATTATGGGCAATGTAGTTCTTCGCCAGCTATTATATCTTTTAAATAAAGTCATAATCAGACAAAATGTTGTCTTCTACAGAAGCAGAAATAATCACTAAACAACCTTAGAGCTCATAGTAGGTCTGTATATGTATCTGTATGTTTAAAAAAAAATCTATTTCTGTGAATGGGTTTTTACTTTACTTAGTGTAATTCATAACACAAGTATGTGTTGCATTCTCAGTGTTGATATAGTAAACATAAGTATAAAACGTTACAGCATGGCACTATCAATGCTTAGGTCATGGGTTTGGATTCCCAAGATATGCATTAACTTTATGCAACTTACGTCACTTTGCATATGCTTAAAGCAAAACATGCACCAGTAAAGTATGTTTCTAGACCTGAATTCAGCCACACCAGACCAGCAGCATCAGGGCCAGCTGTCACAGCTCACATCAGAGACGTCACACCGCCGGCTTGGGCAAGAGCACACCGAGGTTGTTCAATCCCAAGAGATCTCAGAGCATCTCTGTTCTCTGTCTGAAATCAGCGAGATTGATTCATAGCGCGATCGGCTGAAATGAAGCTTGCGCTTAACATGTGGTGACAGATTCAGGCTAGCCTTGTGTCTGGGAGGGTGAAATCTGTGCCCTTCAGTGCACACTTTACTAGTGCCCTTGAGTGTGTGTACTCTACAATCTCATGTGACACACTGAGCTAAACAAAAAGCTTGCGTGGCATAACCGCGGCAGCTGAATTAGCATGAGGACAGATAGCAGAGCAGCGTGTATTTGTTTGCAAGTTGCTGTGAGGCAGAAAATGCAGAAGTTCCCTTTGGAGCTGTTTTATGGAAATAAATGCAATGGAGTAAAAAATAATGGCATGATTGAGGATACTAAGATGTTTGTTCATATTTATTTCTGATTCTGAGGTAAATATGACCAGCATTTTATTCACATTTGAATGATAATGCATGTTTGTGTTGATGTTGGATGTGATGCAGGTCTCTTTATTCACTCAACACAGTGACAGTTGCTTCTACATGATGATTTATGAGCGGCGAGGTGAGCGCTCGACTGAGGAAACGCCACGTTAAACTAATACAGCTGTGTGTGAAGGGTTTGCAATGAGAGAGAAAGAGAGAAAAATGCCTCGTGCAACATCCATGTTTTTAATTTAAAGCCCCGCTGTAGTCAGTAATTTCATCCCTTAAAACTCATTGATCACCAAAATGACATATTTAAACGTTTTTTCCTTTAAAAAATGTCTTCACGCCTTAAAATATCTTGAATGTAACTCGACACCCTTGCCTCATTTAGTATAAGTGGTTCTATGAATATGCAAATGAGCCCCGCCTCCACTCACTCACTCAGCTCAGAGATCCACTGGTTGACGATCACACGTTGATCTGATTGGTTACAAGGTAGTTTGTGACGTCAGAAACACCAGCGATTTCAAAGCGTGTTTTTGAGACTGTCTTTGGTTCACTGCAGTTTTAAGGAGGAAATACTCAGCAATGGAGTCGACTTATGAATTTACACATGGTTTGTCTTAAAGCATATCAAAAACACCACATAGACACATAAACAACATTAAAAGCTGGATTTTCACCACAGGGGGACTTTAATAAAGTTAAATGTGCGATTTCTGCTCCAGATATAACTGTAATCTGTTGGCACACGACTACCTGTTCAACTAGACAATGGTTGAAAACAATTATTTTTGCAATTCGATTTGATGTTGCTAATGGCTCATAAATTACTCAATGCAGCATTTAATTTCCATTAGGCCTATATATATATATATATATATATTTCCTATTGCTGCTGCAGATAAAGTGTAGACTTGCTGCTGATAACACATACACAGATAAATAGACATGAATCCTGCATCAGATCTAGGCAGGAGGAGCTGGGGAGGAGGAGGGGTTCAGAGGAACTGCAGGACTAGCTTACAGCAAACTATCAACCAGACTATTTAAATGTTGAGCAAGCAATCTCATTGGCTGCAGGATCAGCAGAGGCCAATCAGCTTGTGCCATGCGGTGATGATGTGATTGCTTGTAGATTACATGTAAATGACCAATCATACTACGCCTTCTAAAGTTTTATGACTAGAGACATAATATTGTGAAATATTGTTAATGTTTCATTAAACTTTTCTATTTGTTTGCAGTTCTGTTTGATGTTTCTTATGGCACATAAATTACACACTGCAGCATTTTGCCAGAGGATATTTTAGATTTGCTGCCAAATTATCCAATGCCTCTTCTGTATAATTGGATAAAGATCCAATCATACTTTTGCATATTGCACAAAATGCAAATCCGCACTTACATAAAGACATTTCCCTCATTTACTGAAGTTTATAAACATTCAAATCATTTCCATTAATTCGTATCTTTGCTTTGTTTAAGAACCCTGTAAATATTGACAGAATGTTCAAGATGATCAACAGATGACAGGAAGAGACAGAAAGAGAAAGACGAGTTTATCCTAAAGTATAATTCACATTGTTTGGCAGTAACAGCATCACAACATGTGAAAGACTCCAGCGTCCAAACTGCTTTTACATGCTAATGTCATTAACTTTGAATCACATTTGTTCAAGCATGCATGCAGTTTAATGACTCTGGAGCTGTTTAAGTCTCTTAGCATGAATTTAGAGCGTTACAGAGCCACACATTTACATTATTTCACATTACAACGCTAAAAGGCACAAGAAGGAGAATCACGGATGCTGACAAACAACACTGGCCATCTAATGTGTTTATCCTCAGAGTTGGACAAGCCATGCTGTATGAACTTAAACGCCTCTGCCGGGGTCATTGGCGTGTTTGACACAGCGTGACGCCCTCACAGAGGAATCCCGGTGAATTAGCATATCAGCCTGGTGATTATGATGTTCAAATTTAAAAAGTTGATTAGCTGGGCTGTGTGTGCCGCCCCGTGTATAATTGAGTTAAATGCCCATTAAATCACACTTGTCAAAAGTTTTAGCATCTGTATTTCAATATTGGGTAATTCTTTACAATAAGGTCTCTTACTGCATTAACTAATATGAACTAACAATATATTTTAACAGCATTTATTATCCTTTGTTATAGGGATGTCCCAGTTAGTTTTTTCGTGCCCCTCATCCGATCCGAGTCATTGAATATTGAGTCCTGAATCCATACTCAGTTCCTGACGGTCTCAAATGTATAAATCTGTTAGTAATTATATGCCTTTATATGTACTGTAAGACATAAGACTTCTTCTTTTCCTTTTAATGGTGGTTGGCCAACCATAAGAACCATAAGCATTAAGACTGTAAAATACTGTAGAGTTGTAAAGACTAAAATTGCACCCACTTTTGAGGAGTTTTGATGGGGATTTGAAGGCAAAAATTGTGGCCGATAATAATAACCGATAATTCTTTATATTTGAAAGCTGGTAACTGATATATACGTTTTTATTTTATTTTTTGAGATCCTGATTACAAAAACAAAAGTCTCACCATTAAAATCCATGTCCAAAGCACACAATTATATTGATGCTCTCATTATAATTGTATAGCCTATATGACAGACTTGTGTTGCACTTTGAAGTGACTCCAATCATATTTCAAGCAATTCAAAACCATCATGATGAACATTGCGCATCTGAAGTGTCTCAGCTGAAGGAAATAATACATTATTTATTGGCTTTAATAAATATGGATTTTTTTTTTTTATTGGGCCGATAACAATAACATTAACCCTCTGGAGTCTGAGGGGTTTTTGGGGTCCTTGAGATGTTCTGACATGCCCTGACATTTGTGCTTTTTTCAGTTGCTTATAAACATATTAATGGCAAAGGTGTAAATTCACTCTATTTAGCACAAACAGGGCTACCATAATATGTGAACAACTTGCATGTACATGTTTGTATTTTTGATAGAATAATGTTTATGCATGTTTTTTTTAAAAACAAAAAACTAAAGTTTCTGAAATAAGGCCATAAAACACATTCTAAATATATGTAAATAAGACTTTTGTCTAAAAGATGTCATCGCCTAGTGTTTTTTCTTCAAAATGAAGTGAAAATCACCCTTCCTAATCATTCACATAACACAATACATTGATTTGAATTTTGCAAAGCACTTTCTGTTTGGAAAGCCAATATGCGGAGTGGGCGTCAACGGTCATGTATATGTAGTGGTTCACACCTTAGGAGACAGTGGGGCCCGCATACTTAATTAGCCATTCATTCAGGTGAGTCACTGAGCCACAAGAATGCAAGAGCAACAGTTGGAAGCATCTCAATTCTTTTTTATTTTTCCACATATTGTGCTTGCAATTTGGCCTATAATATCCAAGGAAAACATGTCTAGTAATCGTGCAGTTTATTCTCATACTGTATTTTCAGTTTTGGAATATTTATCCTCTCCCCAAATTTGTCAATAATAAAACACAATAAAAGTTATTTAAAGAAAAGGCTTATATTTACCTTTTAATAGTTTGTTTACATCTACCTTGTAAATATATTTTTTTTATTAAAAAGGTTACAATTACAACAACAATTCAAGTGTAATCTTTCTTTGTAAAAACTAAAGTATACATTTTATCATACATATTTCAAAGTTAAGGATTTGATTGATTATTTGATAACTTTATTTTTGACAAAGCATATTATATTTAACATAAGCAAATATTGGCAAACAAAAGCTTATTTGAGGTGGCAGATATTTTACATTAAAAATGTATAATCTATCCAAAACTAATCAACGAAATGTTGTCTTTCATATGTCTGTAACATAGGTCTTTCATTTTTAATATAAGAAATATAAATGTTAATTTGCAGTTTAAATCCAGGAAATTTGTTAATGAAAAAATTATTAAAAGTAAGATACAATTGATACAAAACGAAATTCGTTTTAAAGAAAGGATTTGTACTTTCAGTTTTGAGGTCTCTGTGAAAGTTTGAAAGTCTTTTAGTGCTTTTTTTATAGCGCTCGCGTCCATAATGGAGAACTGTCACGTAATATTGTTTTTTCCTCATAAATGCAAACACTAAAAATAAAAGACAAAAGACTTTTGAGTAAAACTTACTCCGAAATTGTGTTCTCGGCGGAATTCGCTCTTCAAAATGCTGCCGTTCGTCGTCTGAGTTACAATCTTCCTCTGAGGAAAAGGTGCATTCTTCCTCGCTGTCCAGAATCATCTGAAGGGCGTCTTTATTACCGGAGAAGCGTGTCATACTCAAAACGCGATGAACTATCAGTAAGTCTGATGAAGAAACTTTTTATGGCATTGATGGGGGCGTATGCGATGCATACTAGATCACCTAACTATTTACATGTGAATCGCGCCGGGGGCGGGGCGGCCGCAGCTGATTATAGAGATAATGAGGCAGAAGGAAAAACGGTACCTCTCCTTGCTTTCAAACGGATTACATGAGTTGAAAACATTTGTTTTTTATATAAATTACTTCATTTAAAAGAGGAGATTTCAAGCTTCATAAATACATATCTCACGTGCCTGTGTGAGAAGTATTCGCTGAGTTATGATTCATTTTCGGACGCGTTTCAGAATGGACTAAACGGACAGAGAGAAGGCAGAACTCGCCTCGTGTTTATTTTTCTTTATTTGGCGAAAAGCACAACACTTTGTTTTTATTGTGAGTATACACAAAAATAATACACACTAAACAGGATAGATTGATGTATAACACAAGCATATAAGATAAAAATTAATATTTTTATTTTATTATTTTTTTGCACTCATACGGAAAAAAACGAGCCTATCGCGCCGGCGCGACAGCCGACCTCAGGGGGTTAAAAATAAACATATATCGATACCGATATGGTGGCCGATATATCGTGCATCCCTACCGAATACTTGCTTTTTGAGTAAACTTTAGTCCAATTATGTGTTTCTTAATCTTGAATGTCAGATTTATTTCTGGTAAGGTGAAAATCATTTTTTAGATAATAAAACGAATGTGTAGCATTAAAGTCATGCCATTTCATAAGCGCTCCCAGCTGTGGGTCACAGCAGGCTCTTCCTCTCCGCAGCTCTTCATCTTCACTATAGCACAGCTCTCCTTGTCCTTGGGCATCCTTGACTTCGCCTGTCTGTCTCCACTATGGGACGGGAACGTCAAGATGGAGTGCTTCTCAAAAATGCTTTTTGCGGCGTTCAGGTCACTTTATATGCGAATGAAGCTCTGCCCTGAGCGCTGATCCACGGGAACACCAAAGTAAAGCATGCTGGGCCTGAAGAGGACGATGAGCAGCATTAAAGTGTCCGTTCTCTCGTAATAGTCGAGCAGGTGATAGTTCAGCAGACACAGACAGTGATAGATGCAGGTGTGAGATCAGCAGACGATTGCTGCATTTCTCCACTCCATCCTGACATTTAGGCTATTGATCCTCTGCAAATGCCACAGGATTTTTCTGTTTTCTTTCTTCTTGCAGTTTGCATTGTGACATCATGACACTGTCCTTCCATGTTCTCATTACCTGTTGTACAAAAAACAAACAAATTTTCATTACCTTATGCTAAATTATTAAACATTAAACATATTAAAAATATGTTAGAATTGTAAATTATTTGCATTTTCAGTATGCATCATGATTGTGAGATTTGTACTCAGGGCCGTCGATAGCTAAAGGTGGTGACGATTCTAGGGGACCCCAGCTTTAGCCGCCCACGATTTCAACCCATAGGGAACCTCTCCTGATTGGTCCTTTACATACAATCTACAAGCAATCACATCATCACCGCATGGCACAAGCTGATTGGCCTCTGCTGATCCTGCAGCCAATGAGATTGCTTGCTCAGTTTGATAGTTGATAGTTGATAGTTTGCTGTAAGCTAGTCCTGCAGTTCCTCTGAACCCCTCCTCCTCCCCAGCTCCTCCTGCCTAGATCTGACACAGGATTCATGTCTATTTAAGCAGCAGCAGCAACTCTTACATGCTCACAGCAGCGTGTGTCTCTGTTAGCAGTAACAAGTCCATACTTACTCAGCAGCGGCAGCAATAAATGCAGAAATCAAACACTGCAGATTAAATTAAAAATATGGATGTTGCATGATGTGTTTTCTGTCTTTCTCTCTTGTTGCAAACCCTTCACACACAGCTGTGTTAGTATTGCATTTGCAAACAGTCCGAGAAATACTGAGAACAATTTAAGCTGTTTTTAGATTGCTGCTGGGTTGTTTTCAATTGCTCATTTTTAATAACTTTAACTGGTTATCCAGGCAAACAGGTCAGCATGCTCACATGTTGCATTCTTTTTTTTTTAGGTTGTCTTTTGGATCCATATGTTTTCTCTAATTGTTTCATATTATACTTGAAGCTTTTAGCTTGTGTGAGAGAATACATGGAATTTATGCATTTTCAAAAAATAAAGGAAAAAGGGTGATATTGCTTAAAAATTATATTAATACAGTTTTTTCCAATTGCTAACACACTAAAATGACACGCACTGCACAATTATTTAAACTGACACACAGACAGCAAAACCTCTTCTCAAGTCTCCAAAAGTCGAAACACATTTTCTGCTTTACACACATTTTGCAATTCATAATGGCACTTTTTAAACACACTGAACACGGTTCTCTGCATAACACACACAATCTGACATAAAGTCACATGATTGCAATTTCAAAACACTGCCATTCAAAATGACACTCTATGAGCTGATTGGCCGATAAATGTGTCACCTGACCAAACACCTCAATGCTTCATTGTTAACACTTCAATCTTTTTCAGTTCACTGTTTTTTGTGAGCATATTTTTGTTCAGTCCAGTGTAAATATATTATAATATATTATTAATATTTCTGCTGTACATATGTTGCACTGACTTGTTTGGTGAAAAATAAAAAAATAAAAATGTTTCAACAGCGTGTGTGTGTATCTGCAAATATTTCTGTGCATGTGAACAATTTTAGTATTTGGCAAAGCATACTAAAGATGAGAGTGCTTTTCATTCTGCCCAACAGTGTGTAGTTGATTAGACAAAAATCTGCTAATATGAATGAAGTGTGAATTGTGTTCAGTATTTTGATAAATCCAGCCTAGTTTGAAAAACTGTGTGTTAGAAATTGGAAAAAACTGTAATAATAATAATAAGCAACTTCACACAAACAAGAGTGCTGTTTTGGCTGTGTCTCTGAATGGATCAGTGGTTTTGAATGAGTCTGTTGAAAGAATGATTCAATGACTTCCTCATAAAGACAGTGGCTGTGTCTGAAATCACATACTCTTGAGTAGGAACTTATTTTGAATAAGTGTGTTCTATATATATATATATATATCCTGCAAAATGAAGCACTGCAACCAAAACTACACATAACATTATCAAAATCTAACTTTTGCACTAAATGGCACACACTTCATTCATATTGCCAGATTTTTGTCTAGCCAACTACACACTGTTGGGCAGAATGAAAAGCACTCTCATCTTCAGTATGCTTTGCCATAATACTAAAATAGTTCAAATTGTAGAAAATTCCTCCGATTGTTCACATGCACAGAAATATTTGCAGATACACACACACGCTGTTGAAATATTTTTTTTTTTATTTTTCACCAAACAAGTCAGTGCAACATATGCACAGCAGAAATATTAATAATATATTATAATATATTTACACTGGACTGAACAAAAATATGCTCACAAAAAAACAGTAAACTGAAAAAGATTGAAGTGTTAACAATGAAGCATTGAGGTGTTTGGTCAGGTGACACGTGTATCAGCCAATCAGCTCATGGAGTGTCATATATATATATATATATATATGTATGTGTGTGGTAACTCCTTTCCAGAAAACCCTGAACTTCCTCACTGTTGTGAAGTTCTCTCTTGTATCACTCAAGACAAGGAAAAAGTTTTATCCCTCCAAGACAGAAATAGTTTTTGCTTGCTTCAGCATTCGCTGTGCTGGATCGTTAGCAAGTGACTCAGATTCACCGTGCAAAGTGTCATAAATGAGTCTCATTTAATCTGCTGACCCGTAAATGACACGTCATCCTTCAGAGAGGGTCTTCATCTTTTACTCGTCCCGTCTATAAAAGCTTTTGTCAAGACCTTTCCCCCTCCTGGGGCGTATAAAAGCCTTGGAAGAGAGCGATGAGCACACACAAACCCGCGTCCAGCATTACGTCATGTACAGTGCTGCTGTTAAAAGGCTTGATCCTGCAGTTCGGCCCATCGCAATTCTTTCATTTCCACGTAATGTTTTGACAGAAAGAGGGAGCGTGAATACGGTTGGCCTGTTGTAAGAGAGAGCGAGAGAACCGTTCCATCACCACATTACGCTCCAGTGGACAGGTGATGAGATTAATATTGTCAGGGACGATATTAATGAACATCTATTTTTAAATCTGAAGCAGAAGCCAAGCATTCTCTGTCTCTGGCGCACGTACACCAGCATCTGCTTCTGAAAGGATCAAGAAGGGCAGCTTTCTGTCCACTTTTATTTGCTCGTGAATAATTCCTGTCATGAATAATGTACGACTGCTGTTCTGGTCTCTCTTCTGTAAAGATTTAGTGTCCGCTCTGATTTCTGGTGTGGATCAGAAACAATCTGTGTTCAGAAAGCATGTGCACAATGGCGTTCAAGAGTTAATAATCTAAACTTCATAAACCCGAGTCGGTACAGACACCCGCAACTTCATTTCACACTGTGTGTTTCACCTGCATGCTTTTTATTGCAAATTCAATTCAATTTCACATCTTTTAAAGCTGCAACAGTCTGCCGTTTTCAACTTTTAAAAGTCAACATGAAATCAAAATGAAATGTTTTTCTTAATGCAGGTGCTTTAATTGTGAATGAGTGCAAGTCTTTCAGTCTCATTTAATATTCTGTTTTGTGCAGAAACCCATCACATTATGAAAGTAAAATGTGTTGCAAATGCTGTTTCAGAGACAGTAATGGTCACAACGTTTGAAAAAACTGTATTGCATTAAAAGTGTTTTAATGATGAGACCTCATTAAATGAGAAAGTCATAATTATGCTATTTTTGTAACTGGAAACTGTATCAATAATTAATTCAAGAACAGTTTCAAGCTCCTGAAAAAGCTAGTTGACTCTCAGGTCAAGATTAGGAATAAAAGTTCATCATATATGAACATGTCCTAATCAATCACCGTTGAGTGTTACTATACTTCAAAAGCATGTTGTAATACGCGTCAGGCGTCACGCAGCATTCGTTTAATTCCATTGGCAAATCCACATCCACCCTTGTTAATGTTTACGCTGAAGGAGATTGAGTAATAGAGCATTCATGTGCTGTTAAACAGTGCTTTTGAAACGGCTTTATTCACCTCCTGACTACTGGGAGAATTCATCTGCAATTACTGGGAACATGTCTGCTGATTTTCTGCA
>CM040827.1:2537190-2577190 GCA_022828995.1 Vimba vimba
AGCTCTGTAGTTTTAAAACATATAATGCAATGCAATACAATGACGATGAACTAATAAACCTTCCTCGAAAGCCTGATGATCATATCTGATGGCTATCAGTCAGAGACAGAAGGACTTTAGGAGATTGTGTACAACTGTTTTTTCAGCAAAGTTTTGATCACTTTTTGGTTATCAAATATGATGCAGTGGGATTTATAGGGTTTAAATATTTCAAATCAACATGAAACATTTGCAGCCTGTTTTCCCTGACCTAATGTGTTGCGTTTCTGAGTGAAACAAAATATCAAATGACAAAAGAACGACATCAGGATCTGCGTTTACTTGCTTTACCTGGTTATTGGTTTGCATTTAATCCGGTTAATTTAGTAAGATGATTATTGGGAGTTATCAATGAATTGTTGTGCATGTAAACAACCGTCTCACGATGGATATCTGCTGAAGCCAAAGCGAGCGAGAGAGATGATATTCCCTCACGTTACGTATCAACCACAGCTGACATTTACTTGGAGAACATGCGCTTACACTGGGTGTGTGTCAGTGAGTCGAACACACACGAGCGAGAGATGCTTTAAGTGACACGGACGGGGAGACGTTGAATGCTTTCTCTGAAACTACAGCTGATGACTCCAGACTGATGTCTCCAGAGAAAACTACTGATGAACCGGAAAACACAAACAAACTAATTAAATCTCATTAACATGGGAGATGTCTCGCATGATTATTTAATGTTTTTGATAGAAGTCTCTTCTGCTCACCAAAGCTGCATTTATTCGATCAAAAATACCGTAAAAACAGTGAAATATTATTACAATTTAAAATGGCGGTTTTCTGTGTGAATATATTTTAAAATATCATTTATTCCTGTGATCAAAGCTGAATTTTCAGCATCATTACTCCAGTCTTCAGTGTCACATGATCCTTCAGAAATCACTCTAATATGATGATTTGATGCTCAGGAAACATTTATGATTATTATCAGTGTTGAAAACAGTTCATATTTTGGTGGAAATCGTGATTTTTCAGGATTCTTTGATGAATAGAAAGTTCAAAAGAACAGCATTTATTTAAAATAGAATCTTTTGTAACATCATAAATGTCTTTACTGTCACTTATGATCAATTTAATGCACCCCTGCTGGATAAAATTAATTATTAAAAAAAAATATATATTGTAATGTATGTATATTCATTTAAGTCACAATGAATTTTTTCCCATAACAGTATTTTGTTCTTTTTTTTTTTTTTTTGCATCGCAAATTATAGTAAAATATGATTAATTGCCATGAAAATGTCACAATACAAATAATAATAGGCTCAATTTTCTGTATGCAAATTATAATGAAAACCCAGATGTGTTCCTGTCTGGATTTGTGAAATTCTCCCTGATACTTGCATAAAACATGCCTGAGAACTACATTATGCCATGAAAGAGCATCATATGCGCAATAAAACGTTCCTCTGGGAGGTTTCTCAGTAAACTGGTCGAGTGCTTCAGCGTTCCCCAAACCAGCTCAACACTGGAGTTTACTGTATCCGTGAAGAGACACAATAAGAGCTGAGAGTCATAATCACCACTCAGAGATCACAGTCTCTCGACCCACGTCTGCTTAATTGCACTAATTACATTTCTGATTATTACTGTGCAGCAGTGAGCCGGATTGGAGCCGCAGAGACCTAATCCGACTTTAAAGGCTGTGAATTACATAGATGAAATCCATGAACCAGATTAAAGTGCTTCAATAGAAACCAATCAGTGAGAGAAGAATCCATCGATTCGAAGAAAGAAACGAATAACAGTCCTGTGGGATTTAACAAGGCTTTATTCGTGATACACCTTAATAATCCATAAAGAAATCCATGTGTGTGTGTGTGTGTGTGGTTTTTAAATAGATCATCTAAATGCTGCCATGACAAATGAAAGTAAAAGAAACATTATTAGACGAATATGTGTGTGTGTGTGTGTGTGTGTGTGTGTGGTTGTGTGTGTGTCTGTGTGTGTGTGTGTGTGTGTGAGTGTGTGTGTGTGTGTGTGTGTGTGTGTGTGTGTGTGTGTGTGTGTGTGTGTGTGTGTGTGTGTGTGTGTGTGAGAGTGTGTGTGTGTGTGTGTGTGTGTGTGTGTGTGTGTGTGAGTGTGTGTGTGTGTGTGTGTGTGTGTGTGTGTGCGCGCGCGCGCGCGCGCGCGTGTGTGTGTGTGTGTGTGTGTGTGTGTGTGTGTGTGTGTGTGTGTTGTGTGCGCGCGTGTGTGTGTGTGTGTTTGTGTGCGCGCGTGTGTGTGTGTGTGTGTGTGTGTGTGTGTGTGTGTGTGTGTGGTTTTTAAATAGATCATCTAAATGCTGCCATGACAAATGAAAGTAAAAGAAACATTATTAGACGAATATGTGTGTGTGTGTGTGTGTGTGTGTGTGTGTGTGTGTGTGTGTGTGTGTGTGTGTGTGTGTGTGTGTGCGTGCGTGTGTGGACGCGCGCGCGCGCGCGTGTGTGTGTGTGTGTGTGTGTGTGGTGTGTGTGTGTGTGTTTAAATAGATCATCTAAATGCTGCCATGACAAATGAAAGTAAAGAAAACATTATTAGAAGAATCTCGTTGTCCTAATGCGCTTTGCAAAGATTGGATGTTCTGAGCGTGTTCCTGTTTTAATCCAATTACCGGTTATAGAATGGAACTTGTTTGATGAGAAACATATTTGTAGTCATTTAATTAGCATGCAACAGATTTACATTTAATGGGAGTCTGCGTGTTCTCAAAGACAATGAGATTGAGTTTACATCTGGAGACTGACCTCTCTCTGACCGAATAATATCCCCCCCCCCCCCCCCCCAAAAAAAATGGTTTTAAGTCAGTTATTTCTATCTTTTGCTGTAGTGTGTCAGTAGGAAATATCAGTTTACATTTCCAAACATTCTTTTGCCATTAATTGTAATAATGCAGTGAGATTTGTGTATGCACAAGGAGTCTGACTACAGCCGGTATGATCTGATCTCACCATCATCGAGTCCGTCTGTGATTACATGAAGAAACTGAGACAGACTAAATCCAGAAGAACTGCGGGAACGTCTCCGAGACGCTTGAAGAAACCTTCCTGCAAAGCTCCCTGAAGAACTATGCGCAAGTGTACCTGGACAAAAGCCGTTTTAAACGCAAAGGGTCGTTACACCATATATTGATTTGAATTAGTTAATAGAAGTTAAATCGTAAATAAATTAAATTTGTGATTTTATTTTTGAAAGCATTCTCACTTTTCAGCATTTTAACACAAGTGCCAGTGCTTTTCCCAGTACTGAAGCTTTGCAGGAAGGTTTCTTCAAGCGTCTCGGAGACGTTCCCGCAGTTCTCCTGGATTTAGTCTGTCTCAGTTTCTTCTGTTTCTTCATGTAATCACAGACGGACATTAACATGCCTAAGACTTTTGCACAGTACTGTATACAATGAAAATGTTAATTTTTTTCAATTTAAATCAACGTTTCATGCACCGTGAATCTAATATGCTGATGATTATTCTCAATGTCGTGCTGCTTCATATTTTTGTGGAAACCCTGATGCATTCTTTTTCTTTGATGAATAGAAAGTTCAAAGTCTTGCTGAATATTTATTTAAATACATCTTTTGAATGGTCGTGTATAGCATTTGTGCATTTGTGAGTCAGGGCAGGTAAAGACCAAATGATCTTTTGACTGATTTATAGTGTAATCTTTCCTCTTAAATGACATGTGCGGTGTAATTAAGTCTGTGTTCCTGGTGGATAATAGAGTTATAGTTGCTGCAGATATTTCTCTGCTTTAGGTGCTTATTTTCTGCTTATGCCAGAACTGAACAAATCTCTCGGCTAATAAATAAAGGGAAACACGCAGAGCCGGTTCTGTGCAGGATTTGCCGACCCAGTCATTAGGAAAATTAACCAAAGGAAGTAAATGCGCATTCGTTTTAGAAAATGATCCCGTGGAGATGTTCACATTAATAGGGCCGGCTAAAATAAAAAGTCTCCATTTAAATAATGCAAATTCAACACTGCGGCTTTGATAACTCAGATTTATGCAGCAACACGAGCAGAAAACGAGAGATTCTCACTGAAAAACACATCAGCGGATGCTAAAGGCTTGTCTTAAAGAGATTTATTTGACAGAACATCAGTAAACCCAAATGCACAGCCAGTTCAGACAATTCTATCAATGCACCTGAATTGATTTAGGATGTTTCTAGAAATGAATTGGTTAATTCTATTACCGAAGTGAACGAATTACCAGCGGATGCCTGTCTCTCTCGCTCCAGCATTGAGTCTGATCGATGGTTCGTAGTTTGTTGGTGTCTTTTTTTTAAAAGAGTATCTTGCTAAGACTTCACACTTTGTACATTTAAAATAAGCATCTCCGTCTCTGCTCTGAAATAAACTGAAGAACGCTCGACTCAGACGTGTTATAAATGTAACAAAGCATGTTTGGTGACACTGGAATCTGTGTTTCTGTTGTTCAGTTTTCTCTGCCGTTAGTCACGTGACTCAAACTTCTTGCACTCGCGTCTCGTCTATAGCAGCTCTGGGAGAAATAGAGCAGAGTCAGAGCTGGATGTGTGTAAAGCTTGACAGAAAGAGTAGATCAGTGTGTGAACGAGAACAGCCTTGCTCTCTGCAACACACACACTCAATTCATCAAGTGCATTAGAGGCTAAAAGAAACTAATAATATATAGAAAATCACAAATCCTGTTTTGCATATCATCTCAAACGGCATGATGAGAAGCAAGTAAATCTCACATTTTTCTCAGTTTCAGACTAATTGTATTGTAAATGCATTCATCAGGTTCCAGCCAGGTTCCACATATAAATGTTAGTTGGAAAAACTTGAACTAAATGAAAATTAGAAATGTTGCCTTGGGTGTAATCTGAAATAAGTTGAAGCACTAAAATTATTATCTGGAAATAACTAAAAACTAAAACTAACTAAATGAAAAGGGAAATAAATATTTTAAAAGACAAAAGCACATAATTAAACTAAACATAACGTGAGTGAGTGAGTGAGTGAGTGAGTGAGTGAGTGAGTGAGTAAGAGTGAGTGAGTGAGTGAGTGAGTAAGAGTGAGTGAGTGAGTGATTGAGTGAGTGAGTAAGAGTGAGTAAGAGTGAGTGAGTGAGTGAGTGAGTGAGTGAGTGAGTGAGTAAGAGAGTGTGTGTGTGTGTGAGTGAGTGAGTGAGTGAGTGAGTGAGTGAGTGAGTGAGAGTGATTGATTGATTGATTGATTGATTGAGTGAGTAAGAGTGAGTGTGTGTGAGTGAGTGAGTGAGTGAGTGAGTGAGTGAGTGAGTGAGTGAGTGAGTGAGTGAGTGAGTGAGTGAGTGAGTGAGAGTGATTGAGTGAGTGAGTGAGTGAGTGAGTGTGAGTGAGTGAGTGAGTGAGTGAGTGAGTGAGTGAGTGAGTGAGTAAGAGTGAGTGAGTGAGTAAGAGTGAGTGAGTGAGTGATTGAGTGAGTGAGTAAGAGTGAGTAAGAGTGAGTGAGTGAGTGAGTGAGTGAGTGAGTGAGTAAGAGAGTGTGTGTGTGTGTGTGTGTGAGTGAGTGAGTGAGTGAGTGAGT
Source organism: Vimba vimba (assembly GCA_022828995.1). Classification (NCBI taxonomy): domain Eukaryota; kingdom Metazoa; phylum Chordata; class Actinopteri; order Cypriniformes; family Leuciscidae; genus Vimba; species Vimba vimba. Next base: position 2,542,749 of record CM040827.1, read on the forward strand.
GAGAGTGATTGATTGATTGATTGATTGATTGATTGAGTAAGAGTGAGTGTGTGTGAGTGAGTGAGTGAGTGAGTGAGTGAGTGAGAGTGATTGAGTGAGTGAGTGAGTGAGTGAGTGTGAGTGAGTGAGTGAGTGAGTGAGTGAGTGAGTGAGTGAGTGAGTGAGTGAGTGAGTGAGTGAGTGAGTGAGTGAGTGAGTGAGTGAGTGCGTGAGTGTGTGTGAGTGAGTGTGAGAGAGTGAGTGAGTAAGAGTGGGTGAGTGAGTGTGAGTGAGTGAGTGAGTGAGTGAGTAAGAGTGAGTGTGTGAGTGAGTAAGAGTGAGTGAGTGAGTGAGTGAGTGAGTGAGTGAGTGAGTGAGTGAGTAAGAGTGAGTGAGTGAGTGAGTGAGTGAGTGAGTGAGTGAGTGAGTGAGTAAGAGTGAGTGAGTGAGTGAGTGAGTGAGTGTGTGTGTGTGTGTGTGTGTGAGTGAGTGAGTGTGTGAGTGAGTGTGAGAGAGTGAGTAAGAGTGAGTGTGTGTGTGAGTGAGTGAGTGAGTGAGTGAGCGAGTGAGTTAATGAATGAATGAATGAATGAATGAATGAATGAACGAACAAACTAATGAATGAATCATTTGAATGGTTTCAAGCTAGTTAGTATCTTATTTGTATAAAATGTCTTTGATTCTGAGGGGAAATGAAAACCTGTGGACCAAAACCAACCAGCTCCTTTCTTACACTTGTGCTGGTTTAGATGTCAGGTACAGTGTTAGTTCAGGATTGAAACTAAACACTTCAAGGCTAGAAAACTAATAGACCAGGTCCTGTTAAATAAAATCATGTAAAAAACAGTACCGTATATACCCGAATATAAGACGAGGTTTTTTGTCCTAAAAATAGGCTGAAAAATGGGGGGTCGTCTTATATTCGCGATATAGACAAAATCGCGGGGGGAAAGGGAGAAGGAACAACGGAATTAAATAGTGACTGAAACGCGACCCATTAAGACAAATGATTTCGGCTATACTTGCATGTAAAATTAGAGAAGAAACATAATATCTGTGTTTAACTGAATTAAAACGCTGCTCCCCTCTGCCATGCGAGACGCAGAGCGAGCGAGAGAGAGAGAGAGGTGCGCGCGCGAGATGCAGAGTGAGAGAGAGAGAGAGAGAGAGAGAGAGAGAGAGAGAGGTGCGCGCGCGAGATGCAGAGCGAGAGAGAGAGAGAGAGAGAGAGAGAGAGAGAGAGAGAGAGAGAGAGGTGCGCGCGCGAGATGCAGAGCGAGCGAGAGAGAGGTGCGCGCGAGACGCAGAGCGAGAGAGAGAGAGAGACAGAGACAGAGAGGTGCGTGCGCACACGCGCTGGAAGAGAGAGAATGAATTATCACTGCAATTTTCAAATACAATTATTTTCTGTTAGATCCAGATTTTTTTCCACAAAAATCTCCTTTTGTCCCAAAAATAAGTCTGGAAAATGGGGGGGTCGTCTTATATTCAGGGTCGTCTTATAGTCGGGTATATACGGTATTTTGAATGGCAAAGCAAGCCATGTTATCTGATCTTGTGCAAAAGAGTGGTTTCCTTTTTCAGAGAGTTTCTTCCACCGTCATCAGATGCTTCAGTGCAGCGACACACTGGAGATATTCACATCCAGATCTGCAGAAATACGATACGGTCCGAGTGCATGAGACACAAAAAGTCTTTTCCCGGAGCCGAGGGTCTTTCTCAGAGACATTCTGTGCTGAATACGGGTTCACCGAACTCTGAAAACCAGAAACCCTCCAGAGACACGCAAACCAAATATGAAAGGAGAAAATATCATTTCAAACAAGCACAAGCAATAAAAAACAATCAGGGAATACTAGATATTTACATTATAGAAAACCCAAGTGTTTTCCCATGCAAAACTTAAGATGCATCTGTGCTAGGTGTGGTTGCCAAGGTACTGCTATGTGGTTGCTAGGTGATCTCAAGTGAAAAAGTGACATTCTGAGCAATAATAAGCACTGTATAACTCTAGGTGCTTTTTAAAATACTCTTTCATGGGTTTTCTGAATCGTGTTACTGTTGCTTTTCTTGCAAGACTCTCTCAGCTCCTGAAATCCACACCTGCAGGAGACTAAAGAAATGAACAGAAGGGTCTGTCGGACACAGAGGGTCTTCTGTTATTCAGTGTGTGTGTGTGAGAGAGAGAAGGAAAGACAGTGCAGCTTTCGGGACGAGATCCGTCCAGCCAGACGCACCTGCAGCTGGACCCGAACCCTTCCTAAAGGACCCGTCTCATTCTCAAAATGAGCCTTTAATTGGGCGAAGGAAGCAAAGCTCCTTTCATCTGCCATCGGGCTGCTAACCCCAATAGATTAAACTGTCAATCAAACTCTGCAGCTGCTCGTATACGGATCCTTCACAGTCTTAATAATGGCACAAAGTTCGTCAATCACCATGCTGTATGACGGATGGGATTCGTTTCGGGAACTCATTTCTTTCTAGTGTGGTCATATTGTCCTCATATTTTCCATAATAGAGATTGCAGTGGCATCCCAGCTAACAGAAGTATGTGTTAATAACACGTTTGCTAATGTTCCTGAATGTTTATTTCCAAGTGTTCTCTGAATGTTAAAAAAACGTGAACATTAAGGGAATATTCCAGTTCTCTGAATGTTACTTTTGAATGTTCTTTGAACATTCTGAAACAATAGGAACATTTAAAAATAGCAACAGCAAAAACAAAACATGGACATTAACATCATCAAACACACTATCCAGGTGGGTTGGCATTCAGTGGCGTATTTGCAGGTGTGTGATCAGTGTTGTGGTGTGTTATAATCTGCAGAATGATTGAGTACAGAACCATAAACACATAAACACAACCAAAACTGAACACAGAGACTCTGTTCCCCTATAGTGAGCTGCCTACATCAACAGTATTTTAAGGCATCATAGGCCTAAAGATGCTAATGCTAGTTAAAACTGTGCGTGTAAACCTCACTCCCCTGGCCTCAAGAGGCACTAGCGACTGACACTAGCGACTGCGGTCTTTAGCGTTCTTGTTAGCGAGCGATCCCTGATATGCATTTAAATACGTCATTAACATCTAGTTTTTTCTGTACGGTTTCGTACACACCGCATAGAATTTTTGTAAATGCGTTTGTCACTACAGTTAATTCAGTTGTATAATGTGGTTGACACTCCTGTAAATTACTGAACTGTGTGTACAGACAGAGTACACAAATCAAGTACTTAAGTAAAAGTACAGATACCCTAATAAAATGCCAGAGGAGAACTGGCCCCCGACTGAGCCTGGGTTCTCCCAAGGTTTTTTTTCTCCATTAGGTCACCTGATGGAGTTTTAGGACACCATTAGGTCACCTGATGGAGTTTTTTCGGTTCCTTGCCACTGTTGCCTTTGGCTTGCTCAGTTGGGGATATTTTGGGGATATTTAATTTTATTCTATCAATCAATAAATTCCACTAGAAACAAACTTTGTTGTATTATTTTATTTTAATTTAATACTGTGAAGCTGCTTTGATACAATCTGTATTGTGAAAAGCGCTATACAAATATACTTGATTTGATTTGATTTGATTTGATTTGATAAAATAGTACTTTAGGAAAAGTTTAAGTACTTTCACGTTTAATGTTCTCAATGCTGGAGATCATGTGTACAGCCTCTGGTGAGACTTCCAGCACAGTTTCATGTTGTGTCGAGCCTTATAGTGTTTTAAAAATAGCGATTTTGATGCTATCATAGTCGTGCCCCAAGCACTCCCATTCAAAAGGCAATTTGACCGAAAACGAAAATACGGTCAAACTTAAAAGTGGCGTTTCCATTCTAATTCTGCTTTTAAACGAAGGTTTGTCTCGGATAGATTCACACAAAGACCCTTGGTTGCATTTTGGCGACAGTTATCCTTTAATGTATGTATTAAAAGTAAAAAATACTGATCGATGAACCATAATAATTATTTAGCCAGCGCTAGTCAGCACTAATAAGAAAGATTAGAGCAGACTACAGTATATAAAATGTATTGATCTGCAAATAAGCAAACATTTTATTTTTATTACTAAAACATATACACTATCAAAACAATCAGTCACACACAGATTCAATTTCCGATGATATCCCGGTTCTTGGCTTGTTTTGACCGTATCATTGAATCAGGGGTTAATTAAAGAAAGGCTGCAATCGGTTCAGTCCGATTTGCGAATGAATCATTCAGTGCTAAATGTAGTGGAGTAAAAAGTATGATATTATGCTTTGGAATGTAGTGAAGTAAACGTTTCCCAAAATAAAAATACTCTACTTGAAAAATGTACTTCGTAAAAAAAATGCTTCTGCTAAAAGGTGCATTGACAAATTTGATTTAGCTGCAGTGTGGATGTGAAAACAGAAAATACAAAATATTAAAAGCTGTAATAGTATCTCAGTGAAACTGAAACTCCCTTGTTTTGCGAGAGAATCGGCTGAATTACTGATTTCTCTCTGGTCTGCTAAAGGAGCAGCGGCCCTTGAACATCTGCTGACCTCCTACACACCTTCACACACACACACACACGAGCAGAGAATGGACAGATACTCTCACTCTGATGAACTTTGACACTCGCCCACTGGAAATGAGCTTGGCTTGATTTTCCTCTGCAGAAACTTGGTGCTTCTCAGCTGGTTAAAATGTGCAGCAAGTCCCTGATAACAGGATAAATGCAATTAATAAAAGGTGACCATGAAGAAAACTATACAAGGTCAAAGAAATTGCAAGATAAAACTTTTAACAATGTGGTTACATTTCAGGATGCTTTTGATACACTGTGTTTGGTTGCCACCTTATGTTCAATCTGAGTCCGAAAGCAAAACAAGTTGAGGAATGAGGAGCTTTAGCTGAAGGTCATCTGGGAAATTATGACGGCCCATCACACTAATAAAACACCATGCTGGGCATCTTTAGACATACCGAATAAAACGAGCAAGAGAAACAAGAACTCGCCCTGCAGCCATTTCTGCTTATTAGTTCTTATTTAGTGAATGACGAGCTCACTATTTTGACCATTCACCACCCATTATACTACTGACATATTTCAGGATATTCAGTGAAAAGACAGTCAGAACTGAATGACTTCAAACACAAAGGTTCTTGCACATCGGGATCCTGGAATAAATTAATTGGAAAGGATCTGCAAATATCAATATTTTCCTGTGATCTGCTTGACAAACATCATTAATTAAAGGTCAAGCGAAAATGAGATCCAGAGAACATCAGCTTGTGCAATATCACAAATACCAAAGTCTGCCATTAAAAGCCAGAGATCTCAAGATAAACTTATTTCTCATCAAATTACACCTCACAAAAAATCCATAGAAGGTACTGGTAATTTTCCACTAGGATATTTTTTTATTATATTTACAGACATTTCCTTCAACTGTAAAACTCAATACAATGCATAATTCAAAATATAGGTAAAACAAAACCACAAAATACTATAAAAAAACAAAATTCCTTCATATGAACACAGTACATTGGACTTTCCCTACAGTGCAAGATCAAATGATCCGAGATGATATGCACATTCATTTTATCGCTTTAAACTCTTTTGTCAATTCTGTTTACATGCACAACAATATGCTGATAACTTTTTTTTTAATCCCGGACGAGCCCCCAAATTATGTTAAGATCCCAGTCCCTAGGAAAATAACATAAAAGAAATATGTATATATATTGTGGACAATAAACTTTCTATACCATTGAAAGAACTTTGGTGTAAAAAACACTTTATTTTATGTTTATACATATATACAGGAATATGTATACATATATATGTACATACATATATATGTACATACATATATATATATATATATATATATATATATATATATATATATATATATATATATATATGTATGTATAATATGTTTAGACATATATAAAAGAAGCAATCATTTCAAAGTTAATCCCGGCCGAAATAACAAACATAAAGGAACTACCTCCACCCACAATATATAACTTTCCTATCCATCATTCATAACCATCATTCATTCCTAACCACTTTTCCATTTCATCAATCATACACTGTAAAAAAATAAATAAAAGTTGTAATATTATAAAATCTTTGAGCAATTTCTGAGTGAAACTTGTTTCTACACCATTTTTTTTTTTCAATCTGAAGACATCCTCTATGAGTGTTTTGACATCCAGAGCTGATGCCGTAACTCATTGCACACCGACGGCCGCCATAAACTGACCCTATGATTCCTGATTGGCCGCTCAAGCCCAAGCGCTTTACGAGACAGCATCCGGCTCACTGGAAGAGTTTATCACGGCCGCTGTCAAATAAAGTCCATTGAATACGTTTTTATTTAAAGCCCCAAACTGACACACGGTAGACGGATACAGTGAACCGAGCATTAGTAGTGCTGTACTAACAGAAAATCTGAAAATAAAACACTCTTGGAACCAATAATGGCTTTAGGATCTTTAGCTAACAGCACATTATACGGCCTACTGTTTTTGCATTATGAATGCAGACAGAATGAAAATATAAAAACAATATGCATTAAGCAATGATAATATTTCAACCCCTGCTATCATCACATGTGAGTGGCGTCCAGTTATCATCTTGCAAATGAAAATGATTATTTAGCATTTTTAGCATAGTAGATATGACTTCATTTGTTGCACTGAAAACAGAAGCATGTTGCATTGTGGGAAATGTAGTAGATCATCTGGGTTATGCCATGCATTCTGTGAACGGTATATGCATACTATACAGAACAAGCACGAATAGTAAGAGTGGTATGGTAGTATTCCCGAACACAGTGCATGGGAGTAGACACTTTTGCTGACCTCTGATTTATGTCTGTGCATCATAGCTAATCTCATGATTTATCGGGTATCAAATATATAGTTTCTGGCACTGACATCAGTTGCTTCCAAATCAATGTTCTGTCTCGTCGTCATACAGCAGGGGCCTGTGTGTCTCGGATCACAGCCGTGTCTTTGAAACTCCAGCTTGAAGTATCCATCTACAGATGTTAGACTTAAACTTGAGCCTTGTTAAAAACAAAAAGTGAAACTTTTGCAGCAACAGAAGCAACGGAGCAGAAACTGTAGATGTTGCGTTTGAAGCGTATCGGAGAGAGTCCGTTCTGTCGCAGTCTCATACAGTGAGATCCCTTCAAACAGAGAGTTTAAACACATTTGGGTTCAGCGGGTCGCTGGTTCTGGTAGACGGAAGCCTCTGAATAAAATCTCCAGGGATGAGGATCATTAAATCAGGCTCCGGTCGGCTCCGTTTCTGACCTCAGTCTGAGAGCAAATGGGAAAAAGAAGAAAAAAGTGAAGAGAGAGAAAGTAAAAAATGACCTCCAGATGATGACGATAAGTGCCACATTTACTTCCTCAGATCTCCATGTTAGCAATGATCAAAGGACGATATTTTGCCTGAGGAAATCCATTATTTCAGGTGCTGGGTTGGGATTTGAAGACAAATGCTGGAACGGGATGTTGGCGTTCGGTTAAATTAACGGTTCTTGAACATCTTCATTCTTGCAGAGGTGTAAAGTCCAGGGGTCCGAAAGTAAAAGTCCTGCCATATGTATATTCCACCCATGAACTCAGCCAGCTGATTTCAATAATTAGTTCTATCTCCTGGCTGGAAAACTGCTAATTAGCAAATCCAGGTGATTGGAACAAAATACTGAGGAGGACTTTTACTTTCTGAACCTGGACTTTACGGCCACATTTACACATAGCCGGGTATTTAGAGAAACGAATATTTCCCCCCCTCCGTTTTCAATAATAACATTGTGCACACAACATCGTTTTCAAAAAACTTGTCAACCCGCATAAATACGCCGTCGAGCACCATCATAACTATGCCAAACCTATGGACGGCAGTGAGAAGGATAAAGCCATGCAAGCCAATCAGAATCCTCAGAATCGACAACAACGAATAACAAGAACGACACGGGCGCTCACAAGACGTTAAGCATTTTCTGGCGCATAATGTGACGTTTGAGAACCTAAAACCCCGTTTCTCCCAGTTGACACGGCAACACATAACCGCCGTTATCAGAATTTTTTTAGAAATAATCGTTTTCTGTGATAAAAACAGGGTTTTCGTGTAAATTAGAGGCCAAACCGCAGGGAAATATCTGCGTCTTCCCTTCGTGTAAACGGGGCCTAAACCTCTGCATTCTTGTGCTGATGTGGGCAAAACACTAACGGAATTAGCTCTGGAGAAGTACATGACAGCAAATGTGTCAAACTAAAAGTTAAGCACTTGCTCTCCTTGCTTTCTTCCTCTCTGGGCAAATACCGTAGCAATTTATTCAAGTGGAGTTACATTTTCTCTTCAAAAGGTTCAATTCTCCTCATCACCGACCTGTTTGCATTTTAATGAAGGCTAATAGATGTGGTTCTAGATGGAGATGTTCAATGAGTCGAATTTCCTGGCCTGTGTGGATGCCAAGTATGTCCAATATCCTGTTTCCTCCGCGTTGAAAAAAAAAAAAAAAAGAGCGCTTTAGTTCCCTCTCGCTGGGCGTTCTGCTTCAAAAAACACACGGCTGCCTGTTAGTCACGCTCTGTGATTTCCATTTAGAAAAGCACCAACAAACAGATTTCTGTTCATTATTTGACCCTTCACTGTGCCCACGCCAGCCATGCCAATCAGCTCGCTTCCGCTGCGCTGGGCATTTGGATATCCAGCACGCCGGGCTGTGACACCTAATTATTCTCCCAGAATCTGGGCATTGGTATTCAGCCTGCGTTCGCCATAATAACCAGCGATATTCGCACTCATGCTCTGTGGAATTGTTCAGTATTGGGAACTGTCATGTGTCGTGTAGTTTAGTCAGGAAATAAATAACTGTGACACCAAAACATATGAGACCTCATAAAGTGACTCAGATGGGAATTTGTTGTTTTCACAGCACTATATGAGTGTTAATAAGCGTATGTGTGTGTGTGTGTGTGTGTGTGTGTGTGGAACGTTATTGCACTTAATAGATTAACTGAAGGTGTTTCTCGTGCAGTCACACACCACACAAACACATATTGTATTGGACTACTTCTATGGTTGATGCACTTTATGAATGATGACAACAGTTGGGGTGAACTGTTGCTTTGAACCAGGGTTCCCATTGAGAGCAACATTCCTGCAGAGTTTGGATCCAACTCTAATTAAACGCTAGCTTGGAAATCCAGACCTAAATCTGAAAGATTAATGGTCTGGCATCGACTAATGTAAATCGGCCAGCTCGAGGGGCGGCACTAAGCATGCATTTGAAAATCTCACTGCACGCAATTGGATAACACTACGACCAATCACAACGAGCCCCATACGCTTAGCTACCAGCGGAGCTAACTGGGAGATTAGACTCTTGCCGTATCCGGTCGGCAAAACAGCAAAAACGCCCTTCTTGCAAAGGAACGATTCGAGCGCCGTCTTCTGTTCCTCTTTTAGATAAAAAGCCAAGTCTAACTCGTTCATTGTAGCGGCCAAAGCCGTTTCAAACAACTGGTGTTCATCCATAGCCATCTTGCAATGTTTACTAATGACTTGGACATCACAGCGCTGTCGTCATCTCGCCTCTGGCCCGCCTATATCAGATAACCCGATGTGATTGGTGCAGCTCGGATACAAGGGCATATTTAATGAGCATCATTACTCGACACCAGAGTAAACTCGCCGAGCAAATTCAGCTTGTGCTCTCGCGAGAACTAATTAAACGCACCTGAATCAACGAATCAAGGTCTTAGGGTTAGGAAATAAACTCTGCAAGAAAGTGGCTCTCGAAACTCTAAATAACCTGGATATTTCATCAACACCATAAACCAACTTCAGGTAGATTTTAAGGTCTCAATGAGGTCTTGTGTCGTGACTCGGAGTGTTTTAATTTCCGATCCCAGCAGTCCTGGGTCTTTGTACAGTGTAGAATAATGGCACAATTCACTTTTTGTTATTCCTCATTCTGTCCCTCTCTGATTATGCAAATTCTCCATCCAGAGCATGACCCTGATTGGTCGCTGGGGTTTAATTAGCGTCTGTGTCTGCGGCAGTGTGTGTGAACACAGGTGTGATGGAGTGAATTATTAACAGATCATCTCTGAGCAGAAACCGGTCAGATTCTGTTTAATATGAGCCCAGATTAATTGCCAAGGTGCCTGGACAAGGTGATAAAATATGAATATATTAATTCTTTATTAATAACATATTCCAGGCTGTTTCTATTTCAGGAATGAAAATGAGGTATAAATTAATACCTTTTTTTATCTCTTCATTTTTCTTTACCCTCGAACAATTTTGCCAAGAAACTGCAGAAAGAAGCTGGAAGAAGCCATTTCTTAAGGGAATAATTCATTCCTCGTGTTATTCCAAACTCATATGACTTTCCTTCTTCTGTTAAACACAAAGGGAAATATGCTGATAAATGTTCATGCCACTGTTTTCTATACAGTGAAGGAATAATCCAAGCCAAATGATCGCTTTGTGTGACTGAAAAAAAACATTATTCCCTTTAATACCAGATGTGACATTAAAACGTGCATTTTCTGTAAAGCTGATTTGAAACTATATGCATTGTGAAAAGCGTTATACAAATAAAAGTGGCTTGATTAACAAAAATATGTGCAAGTTAATCAATTAATATGCACAAACGAGAATGAAAGAGCTGCGGTGGAGAGTCAAGTAGCCTTTATTTCTATAGCAAGTGAGTATATCTTGATCAAAAGATTGAGTACACGTATAGGCCAAATACACTTAGAAGAATTGTCTTTCAGTATAAATATACTTAAGTGCAATTTTAAGTATATTTCTGAGAAGTACATTGAAAAAAGTAGACTGAAAGTATACTTTCTTATTTTTAGTTTAAAAGAAGTATAATAGCACACTTGAATTAAGCCTTTAGAATCTTGCCTGAGATATGATTTCATGATTTTCCTATGATTTCAAAGATGGCCACCGAGTGAAATGACTTGCCTCAAAGGGACCTTGGCATAACTTAAAAATTCCATCTTAAATAACATCATAATTGCGACTCACTGGCTACGTTTACATGCAACCAAATAATCCGTTAGTAATCGGATTGAGTTCGATCCGAATGAAATTTGCGATCGGATTGAAAGGGGTGGTTTATTCCTTTTCTAATCCGATCGAGAGAACATGTAAACACTTGATCGGATTGAAAACCGAAACTGAAAGGGCTGCGCACGTGCAGTGATGTAGTAATAGCGTAATGACGTATGACACGAGGAACAAGCTGTTTTCCTGTTGAATAAAGTGTCGTATAAATGAGTGTCTCATCGTTCTAAAATTGGAGCAGGACAACGTCCCACCAGTCCTTGTTTCAGACTCTCATCCACAGACGCATTTTTACTGCGTGATAAATATATGCAGCACAGCACAACGGTTCATATGCTCATCGTCTCCAAATTATGACCAGAAATTTATAAATATTTAGTCTGCTGTTTAAAACAAATAAAGAACCAATGTATGAGAATGGTTATTATGTGCAAACAGCAGGAAACTCGTGCATGTAAAAAAATCTATTCTGATTTGAAGCTTGTGACATAAAATCAACCCGATCACATGTTTAGCGTTCATGTAAACACTACGTTCGGGTTCATCAATCGTAATGAATTCAGATTGAAACACAAGTTGTGCATGTAAACGTAGCCACTGTGAATGCAGCGTCTGGTAACAGACTGTCCACTCCATCTGAATGAGTTTTGACTTCAGGATTAGTTGCCTCTGGCAAGGCCTTTGTGAGTAGATGCACGCGTTCAGCCCCAGGGTCTCGCTCGCTCCCGAGCTCTACTCTACTGCGGGACGTTTGAGAGTCCAGGGCTCCTGCTGGCTCCCGAATCACAGCGTGATCTAACACGCACACCGGGTGTTCATGAGCCTTTAGGGACTCCAGAAATGATCATATTCTTTCTTGAGCACACAGCTGGGATTTATTTACAGTTACTGAGAGGACGCGGCAGAACACTTTATGGCACTCTGCTGCATTTAACACTGAAATTTACTGAGACGATAACTCTATTTTAAAGTGTAGTGAGCTGACTACCTAGACAGCATTTTTAGGCTGTTCCAGAAGATAGACCATCACATTATGCTGCGTTATACTATGTTTTGAGCCATTATCCAAGGCAGCATTGTATGTTTCCTTCAGTAATGGAAGTCCCAGAATGCATTGTTACAAGAGAAGATGGCAGATGAGTGGTTGACAAATAACATGGTTAAATAAAAAAGTATACTTTATTTTTGGTAGTCTGCTTCAGACATTCTACTTATTAAAAGAAACTTTGCAGCTACATATCAACTAGCAGTCACTAGAGAATTAGTAGACTGTTGGGTTAGGGTTCATGTTAGTAGAATTAGTTGACATGCACTTTTAAAGTTACTTATAGTCAGTAGAATGCCTGTTGGTGACTATTAAATTAACATGTTAGCAGGTATTAAGATGGTCTACTAATACTCTAATGAGAGTTAGTTGATGTAGTTGAAAAGTTACTTAACTAATTAGTAAACTGTCTAAAAGGGACTATTGAAAGAAAGTGTTACCTATTATTTTAAAGGGGACCTATACGCCCCTTTTTAAAAGATGTTAAAGAAGTCTCTGATGTCCCCAAGTGTGTATGTGAAGTTTTAGCTTAATGTACCCAACAGATCATATTTTATAGCATGTTAAAATTGCCACTTTTTGGGGTGAGCAAAAACATGCCATTTTTGTGTGGCCCTTTATATGCAAATGAGCTAATGCTCCCGTCCCCCTTTCAAGAAGAGGGCGGAGCTTCAAGAGCTTATGAAGCACAATAGCACAATCCCACGCACTGAAAATGCCAGAAAGCGGTGTAAGTAGCGGTGTTCAGACTTATATTCGAACCGGAGTTTGCGCACGAAGCGTTGGTATTGACCCATCTTTCAGAATCAACCTTTTTGAAAATACAGCGTTGACGTCATTATATGGGGGAATCTGAATCAGCTCGTTTGAAGAGACTGCTTTTGTTTTATGGGAATTATTAAAAAAAAGAGCAAGTGGATTTTTAGCACAATAGGCTGGTTGTTCTCAAACTCTGCGGACACATATCAGTGTTTAAACACCTTATAAAAGTGAATATTGCAGTAAAAGTCCTTTAATACAGTACCAGTCAAAAGTTTGGAAACAGTACTATTTTTAATGTTTTTGAAAGAAGTCTCTTATGCTCATCAAGCCTGCAGTTAAAAAAATAAATAAATAAAAAAAACAGTAATATTATGAAATATTATTACAATTTAAAATAATGGTTCTCTTTTTTAATATATTTTAAAATGTAATTTATTTTTGTGATGCAAAGCTGAATTTTCATCAGCAAGTACTCCAGTCTTTGGTGTCTTATGATCCTTCAGAAATCATTCTAATATGATGATTTGATACTCAGTTATTATCAATGATGGAAACAGTTGTGCTGTTTAATATATTTTTTTGGAATACTTTTTTCAGGATTCATTGATGAGTAAAACATTAACAGCATTTATTCATAAAAACAGCATTTATTCAAAATAAAAACATTTCTAACAATATAAATCGTTACCATCACCTTTTATCAATTTAACGCATCCTTGTTGAATTAAAGTACTAATTTCTTAAAAAAAAAAATAGTTATTGTTCCCAAACTTTTGAACGGTAGTGTATATTGTTACAAAAGATTTCTATTCTAAATAAATACAGTTCTTTTTAACTTTTTATTCATCAAATAATCCTGAAAAAAGTATCTCAGGTTATAAAAAAAATATTAAGCACCACAACTGTTTCCAACATTGATCATAAATCATCATATTAGAATGATTTCTGAAGGATCATAAGACACCAAAGACTGGAGTACTTGCTGATGAAAATTCAGCTTTGCATCACAAAAATAAATTACATTTTAAAGTATATTAAAAAAGAGAACCGTTATTTTAAATTGTAATAATATTTCATAATATTACTGTTTTTTTTTGTTTTTTGTTTTTTTACTGCAGGCTTGATGAGCATAAGAGACTTCTTTCAAAAACATTAAAAATAGTAATGTTTCCAAACTTTTGACTGGTACTGTATATTAGCACCACTATTTGTGTGTGCTATGCGATGAAGATGCATCTTTTTCGGCAACACATGATCCATTTATACTTACACTTTATCTTCTGTTCTACATCTGTTATCTAAAAACAAACAAAACACACACGTACTGTGTTAGATTAAACTGGGAAGGGTCATAGCACCTGCGTATTGTTGTCCTTTTATTAGTTTAACTGCTTCTATTGTTCTCATTTGTAAGTCGCTTTGGATAAAAGTGTCTGCTAAATGAACAAATGTAAATGTTTTATTTTATTTTTTATTTATTGGTTTATTTGATAGGGACCAAGCATATTCATGAACATTGTTGTATAAAAAACACCATGTATATATGCCAGAATTAGTAAAAATAACTACTTTTCATCTGCATTTACATCAAATGTAAATGCAGTGTAGTTCTAGCTAACAAGAGTATTGTGCCCTCTTTACTGTAATCAGTTGTGAGTCAAATCTCCCATGAGCTTTACACGACTGGCACTGTTTGTGTTGCATGCTGAGTTACTGTCTATGTAGTGATCCAGATCTGTCACTTGAGTGTTGCATTATGGTTAGAAGGCATGTGGGCTGTTAGGCTAGTGTGCAGTCATAGATGTGTTTGTGAAATGTGAATTTAAATCTAATTATTTATTTTTTTGTCTCTCTTTCTCTCATCTGTCGATGTCACCGCCTCCCTGATGCACGTTCAGCAGGTAAGCACATCTTCTGCTCTAATATCATTAGCAGTGGTTTGATCCGGAGTGAATGTGGTTTCAGTGGAAAGATTACTGGCCACTTCCAGATAATCCAGCTCAGGGTCACTAGAACATTTCTGGGGCTTGAAAGAGGTTTCAATTCTTTCTCAATAACGCTGGAAAACATCTTCAATCACGGCTTCTGTCTGTCCACTGAAAATAAGATATCTCTGAGAAAAAGGAGGTGAAATTAGTTTCACAACAAGGTTTGGTAGCACTTTATTTTACAGTGTCCTTGTTACATATGTTACATGTACCATAGTACAGTAAATTATGCATAATTGCATGCAGCCTCAACCAAATCCTAATCCTACCTTAACCCTATAGTAAGTACATGTAGTTGATTAATATTACTCAGTACTTGCATGAATAATTACACTGTAACAATGACACCTTAAAATAAAGTGTAACCCAGGGTTTGATGACATTTTGTCCAGCCATGACAGAAATCTAAACCAGTTACTAAGTGTTTCTGTGATTAATTACAATGTTAAGAATCAGAATGCAATTACCATACTGTGGTTGACATCAGAGATCAGAATGAGGGCCATGGAAGGCTATCGGCGTCTATTTACATCCCTCAAAACTAAGGCAGACTATTACAGAGATTTGAGATGAGCCCCAAAAGATTGTTTGTTCAGACACGAGTACCACATTATCAATGTACATAATACTTCAAGCTGGTGCACGCAGGGGTACGGCAGACGCGCTTCACAAAAGTTTGTGTGCCAGCATCCGTCTGAAGACATCAAGGCAATTACTGCCGGCCCCTAGAGGAACGTCTCGTCTCGGTGGAGGACATTTCCTCCGCATTGTGTCTCATTTTTCTGGTGGCTTTTGTTTGTGATGCGAATTGTAGCTATTCAGCCAGACTCGTTCCTGCATAATGCGACATGTTGTCACACAGCCTTATTAACCAGCAATAAGTGCTGCGCTGGCTTTTTTGTAGGCCATCTCACACACACACACATAGTTAAATCAGTATTTAAAACGACTACATCATGTGGGACAAATGTCTGTCTTGATCCTATTTCTGCTGCAGCACAATGACTGTCTGTCACAGATGGTTTATCAAATAAAAATTTTAATTAATGTTGGTGAAGCTACAAAAGACACTTTATTGCACTTGTGGGTCTAATAGAGATAATAAATAATAATAACAGAGAGAGAGGTTCCTGCCTTATGTGTGTAATACGACTGAAAAAGAGCCATCTTTAATATCCACTCTCCATGGCTGCGTTTGTTTGGTCAAAAATAAAATTGGTGTGAAATATAATTACCATTTAAAATAACTATTTTCAATTTGAATATATTTTAAAATGGAATTTATTCCCGAATTTTCAGCATCATTACTCCAGTCTTCAGTGTCACATGATCCTTTTGAATTTTTTTAAATATAATATTAACTTATGTATTTATGAATCAGTGTTTTTGAATGAATTGGTTCAATAAATGATTCAATGACTCACTCACTCATTATGACAAACACATGTTGTTTCTAAATGAATCAGTGTGTTTGAATCATTCACTCAATCGATTCATTCAAAAATCATTCATTGATTCACTCATAAAGACAGTCCATTGTTTCATTCCTGAGTGAATCAGTGTTTTTTAAAGGGGAGGTATAATACCCTTTTCACAAGATGTAAAATAAGTCTCTGATGTCCCCAGAGTGTGTGTGTGAAGTTTCAGCTCAAAATACCCCACAGATATTTTTATATAACATGTTTTTGTGTCTGTCCCTTTAAATGCAAATGAGCCGCTGCTCCCGGCACAGGGGGCGGAGCTTCAAGAGCTTGTGTCCTTTTACCTCACACACACATGCACTGAAAATTGAAAAAACTTCTAGCCTTTTATGTTCAAACCGAAGTCAGAAATATGGAGAGACTCGAGAAGAAGTGACATTTCTAATGGTTAGTTGGTGAATTTATGTAGTTTATGTGTAGTTATCTTCTAGTCATTGATTAGCATATTCTGTCATGATAATCTATAAATCGTGTTCAGGGGGCGGGGTTTATGTAAATTCTAGGGTTGGTGATGTCACTAACCCGGGAGGAATGTGGTGTAGTCTCTACCAGCCGTTTGTTGTAGTCCTTAAAAAGCGATTTCTTTAAAAGCAAATATCTCCCTTTGCTTTGAACTTTGAGCGTTGTAACTTTGCAGATGTTGTTTATTCTCAAACAGCAACATTACACACTAACTAAAGTTAGAAAAGTCAAATCATATGAATCGTCTGAATGAATGATTCAGTGACTGCTATTGCCATAAAGATGAGTCACAAAAAATTCACACCACTAATGCACAGACATGTGTTTTTATCATTAAGTAACTATCATGTTCATATAGCATGGTATTTACGTGGTCAAATAAAAAAGTACTATGGTACACGATTTTAAGAAATCATGTTTGAAACACAAATGCTGCTGTGTGACACTTTAATAATTAGTGTTAGTAATATAAACAAACTCTAACACTATGTATGAGCAACAGAAATAGCAACGCTTACCTTGTGGCACATTGTTAGAGGGAAGTGTTTGACTCTGTTGTATTTTTACCATCCTAACATGAAAACACGCAGAGGAAACAGGGAACTGGAGCGAACAGCTTGTGTCAGGCCGCCATCTTCAAGACTCAGACACACACGTTCTCCTGCTTGTTTGCTGGATTTATGATGAGCCTTTAGATTGGAGAGACGTTATTTCCTGACAGATCTGTGTTGGACTGGATGTTTCTCTGGCTTGCACTGCAGAAAGGCTCTTCTGACAGGAGATGATATATGCTGGCTGCAGAAAACTGGGCCGCTCTTTCCTTTAATTGGGTCTCGTACCGAAATGCACCCGTGCTGCAGAACTCAGACGGGTCGGATGGGGAAGACGGCCAGAATCGCTTACTGGTTTGCTAAAAGTGGAATGTGCACCGTCAGGGAGCTTCTGAAAAGGACATGATTTGTAATTATAATTTTAGAAAGAGCATGTCAGAATAAACTCCAGGGAGTCTTTTTAGAGATGGAGAAATGTGCAGCGAACAGGTGCAGTTATTACACACAGCATGCGTCTTTCAGCGCTCGCTTAATTGTTCACAGTGATTCTCAAACTCAGTTAAAGACCCAGTGAAATCAGAATTTGACTTTTGTGCCTCGCATGTCATCTACACGGTACAAAAGTTTGAGGTCAGATTTTTTCATGTTGTTGAAATAGTCTGCATGTATGTGCTCAAATATACAGTAAAAACTGTGAAATATCATAATAACTGTTTTCTGTTTGAATATATTTTAACGTATAATTTATTCCTGTGATCAAAGCTGAATTTTCAGCATCATTACTCCAGTCTTCAGTGTCACATGATCCTTCAGAAATCACTCTAATATGATGATTTGATGCTCAAGAAACATTTATGATTATTATCAGTGTTGAAAACAGCCGTGCTGCTTCATATATGTGTGGAAGCTAATTCATTTTGTTTCAGGATTCTTTGATAAATAGAAAGTTCAAAAGATCAGCATTGAAATAGAAATCTTTTGTAACGTTTATAACATAAATGTTTTTACTTCCACTTCTATTTAATGCAATTTAATCAATTTACTTGCTTGCTTGCTGAATAAAATTAATTTCTTTCAAAAAAACATTTACTTACCCTATGCTAATGCACTTCTAAAAGCTGACTATTCACTTTTAACACACTTTAAATTAAGTATGCATGAAGTGCCAAGCAAGTAAATCATGATTCATGGCTGTGATCTAACGAAAGTCTACACTGGATATTAAACACTGGAAGACAAGCTCTATATAATATGTCCCACCCTTATAAACATAATTCCTCTGTGGAACATAAAAGTAGATTCACTACTGACCTCTGAGTCCTTTAGTTAAAGGGGTGGTACCTGTATAATGCCCTTTTCACAAGATGTAAAATAAGTCTCTGATGTCCCCAGAGTGTGTGTGTGAAGTTTCGGCTCAAAATACCCCACAGATATTTGTATATAACATGTTAATATTGTCACTTTTTGAGGGTGAGCAAAAATACACCGTCTGTCCCTTTAAATGCAAATGAGCTGCTGCTCCCGGCACAGGGGGCGGAGCTTCAAGAGCTTGTGTCCTTTTACCTCACACAGACATGCACTAGAAATGTCAATGTTTATGTTTAATGATGGAGAGACTCAAGAAGAAGTGACAACATGTAGAAGCAACAGAACATTTCTGAATGGTTAGTTGGTGAATTTATGAAGCTGATGTGTAGTTATCTTCTAGTCATTGATAATCTATAAATCGTGTTCAGGGGGCGGGGTTTATGTAAATTCTAGAGTTGGTGATGTCACTAACCCGGGAGGAATGTGGTGTAGTCTCTACCAGCCGTTTGTTGTAGTCCTTAAAAAGCGATTTCTTTAAAAGCAAATATCTCCCTTTGCTTTGAACTTTGAGCGTTGTAACTTTGCAGATGTTGTTTATTCTCAAACAGCAACATTACACACTAACTAAAGTTAGAAAAGTGAGATCATATTCAACTACCCCTTTAAAAAGTTCAATTAATATACATTTTGACAAGTTATTTTACAACAGTATTTCTTAATAAACATTTTTTCAAGAAATTATTCAAGTAAACAACAGTGTTATTTTAGCATTATTGATATACTATTATAATGTTTGTTAATATTTTTAATTAATTTGATATTTTCTGGGGGGTTTTATGTCATTTTGTAAAAAAAAAACTTTTCTAATTTTCATTTAGTTTTTTATCTAATGCTTATATTTTATTTCAGCTTTCCTTTAGTTAACAAAAATGCTTTTAATAATTTTAATCCTAAGTCCTTTATTTAAAAATGTAAATATTTATATTACCTAATAGTTGTTTGGTTTTGCGACACACCTGAAAGCAATGAACAATGAACCAATGAGAACGTGACACATGAAATCAGAACATCACACGTGAACATGACAAGATCACATGACTATATAAGGTAATCACATGATAAACCAGGAAACCATGACTATGAAAATTACAAAATAAAAGACATTAAACCTCAAAACCAAACGTGACAATAGTAGAAGTATTGCTTAAAGTAAACATTTAAAAAATAATTATTCAAGTAAACAACATTGTTATTTTAGTGTCATTGATAAACTATTATAGTTTTAATAGTTTTTTTTTCACTGTAATTTTAAAATTGATTAATTCTGTTGTGTTATCTGTATTTTTTATTTATTTTTATTCATGTTTGAGAATATTGAGAAATGGCAACTAGTTGAAATAAAACAAGTCTATTTTTTATTTTATTTTTATTTTTTTTACAAGAGCTACGTGCAGTTTTAGTGTGGTTTTAGTTTTAGTTAACAATAATAATCCTGGTATAGTCAGAAAGAAAGAAAGATAGAAAGAAGCAGTGATTCGAGCAATGATTTGATAAAGCGGTATAGAGAGACACAGCTCCATTCTTCCCGAATCCTTCCCAGGTATATTAAAGGTTTCCCACAGGATCAGGCGGCCTGGTGTCATCCTTCAAAGGAAGAGCTTCATCCCAGAGCAGCAAAAGGCCAGGTTACCCGAAGATTAAAGCCCGACCCGTGACTGAGAGTGTCATTCAGACCTCGGCGCTTTCATCATGCTGTCATTAGTGGAGGAGAGCGGCCCGTGACTGACGGGTAAACACACACGGGCTTAATCAAGTGATCGTCCCGTCACGTTTCCCAGATCACCCGCTCATTCTGTCAATAGACACACAAAGGCTTTTGTCATTCCTTGACCGTATCTTCAAATCAGATTCGCCGCACACGCTTCCTTTGATTCTCACTCTCTGGACAAAGCACTGAGAGCGTCTGTTTTCTCTCAAGTGTTTTACTCTGTGACAAAAGGAAAGTCGTCAGGTTTGATGTGGCTTTTGTCCTTTCAGGCGCAGCATTGATTATCTTTCTCAGTCTGACTTAGACTTTGTCACAGTCGGGGATTTCTCTCAGTCAGGTTCAGTCAGATTCACGCAGGTCTCGGTCTTCTGCTATGGCTGAGATATTGAATATTCAGATATGTGTGCGATGATTTTATGATCAAGCAACATTTCAAATTAAACAGCATTAGATTTCAGTTGATCCAGTTTTGTGAGCTTCAGTGAATCGAACTTAATTTTTATCAATGTAACTATTTGTTTTGTTTAAAATGGCAACGACAATTTAAACGGAATGTAAAAAAATGTCATTATTTATTCATTTTAATATCTGTAGTAAAGATAATGAATATAGCCTTTAGCCCTATTCGGACAGGACTTGTTTAAGGCAGAAATATGCAGTTTTTTTAGCTTAATTTGAACAGCTTCGGAGTCATTGGAATGGTTATATGACATTTCTCGGGTTGAATGGTGGTCTTCTCGCATCCCCCGAGCGCCTGTGAGACGAAAAACCACACTTGCAACATTGGGCCGGCGAGCCTCAGCAAATTGCTTTGTGTGCACTGCACACATACACTATCTAAACATTTATATGCTAGCCTTCTGTGTATCATACATACCTCAGTGGACATGGCTCCGTGCGTTCGCCGGCTTCTTTGAAAACAAATGCACAGGACCAGCAGGAGAAGATGGGAGGGGGGAGAGTCGCCAACGAGTTTTGACGACAGTGTTGTCAAATATCTATTCCGAAGCTGTAGGGGGAGCTCTATAGAGAAACCCGCGAGCAAAAAGCGAGAAAACAGTGAAGAAATCGGTAAAGGAGAGGAGGGGTAAAGTAATAATCACCAGAGCTTCTCCGTGATTTTAGTCCCGTCTAAATGTGCATCTCAGTGATCATCACGGACAATTTCAGTTTAGATTACGGAGACTTTTACCTTCAGTAAAAAGGTCCAGAAAAATTCCCTCAGGTAATACTAATCCCGTGCGAATAGACCCGCTGTAAATATGTATGTAAATATTTCGTCATTTCATGTTTAAAAGTAATTTCCCGTGGTTTTCCGAGTATGGAGACGCTTGAAAAAGCATCAGTTGTGTTGTAGACGCTGGGACGAGTCTGTGGCAAAACTCAAGTGTTTCACACACACCATTCAGATCAGAGAGAAGATCGACAGCACTTGTTAGAGGCACGAAACATCTTTTAGCGTTAGGCAGAGGCGGACAGAGTACACAGCTTCATTACTTGAGTAAAAGTACAGATACCCCTTGCTAAATTTTACTCAAGTACAAGTAAAAGTACTACAGATGTCTACTTAAGTAAAAGTACTAAAGTACTTGTTTTTAAAAGTACTTGAATATCAAGAGTACAAGAGTACATTTTCTAAATATTGCATTACTACTGCCACAGTGCTTACATTGGTAAACACAGCAAACACTTGAAGCGAAAACTATCATTAAATTGTTTAATGATCATTAAAATAGTTTGGCGAGGTGAGACCACGGGTTCGGGATGCGATATTTTTTTTTCCCAGGATGGTAGGGGAAGACTCATGAATATTTATTAGGGAAGTCATCCCTGATTGGTCTGATGACCTACCCCTAACCCCACCCCTAAACCTACCCGTCACTGGGGGTCTTATGACCTCCCTAACCCCGCCCCTAAACCTACCCGTCACTGGGGGTCTTATGACCTCCCTAACCCCGCCCCTAAACCTACCCGTCACTGGGGTTAAGACCAATCAGGGATGACTTCCCTAATGAATATTTATGAGTCTTCTCCTACCATCCTGGGGAAAATAAATACTCCCGGGATGGACCTGCTGCGTCTTCATCCATGGTTTCGTCTCTTATCTAAATCTGACCATGGAGTTTGACTTTGGCAGAAGGCTGAAGGTGATTGCTGATAGGCTGTCCCAATCAGTGGCGCCTGCACAATCCAATCACGTTTGAGAGGGAAACAACAAATTGAGGGTTTCCGAGATGTTTCTTTTTTCCTTTTTTTTTTTATTTTTTAGAAGAAGTAATGGGTACTCACAGTTATGGATAGAAATGTAGTGGAGTAAAGAGTACAATATTTGCCTCTCAAATGTACTTGAGTAAAGTCATGAGTACTCCCTAAAAATGATACTCGAGTAAAGTACAGATCCCTCAAAATTGTACTTAAGTACTGTACTCAAGTAAATGTACTCCATTACTGTCCGGCTCTGGCGTTAGGTAAGTGCCTATTATCAACACAATCCAATCTGAAGTTAATTAATACATCGTTCGACCGGACATAACTGTTTTATATATATAAATATAGGTTATATGTGTTTGCGCACGTGATATCAGGAAGCAGTGTAATACACACATGACGACAGGAGTGACGGCGATGCGCAAATCGAGTTACTAGTTTTACTGAGATCTCTTATCCCGTGCGAATTGGCCATTAATATTACAGACGTCCTGTGGTAAAAATATACATTACTCCATCTACCCTGGTAAAGTTAATCCCGTCCGAATAGGGCTTTTGTCTACAAGACAGGCTATTTGCACTCAGAACAAAATATTCACATTAACAGATCACTCTAAATTGTAATGCATTTTCTGTGAAGCTGCTTTGAAATTATGTGGATTGTGAAAAGCGCTAAATAAATGTGAATTGAATTGGATTGAATTGAACATGTAGTATAAATTTAGAAAATTGCATATAATGCTAAATTGATGCATAGTTTTAAACTATTAGTCAAAACAGTAAAGGCATTGCATTATACCAGACCCATTTGGATCAGCGCCACAGAGATTAATAGCTCCAATAAAGTTATTTTATTCTTCTTCCTCCCTATTTTGTTGTTGTTTTCTTTCCCTCCATCCCTTTTCCCATCAAATATTTGTTCTCTCCTTTGTAACGCATTAAATGAGGTTGCCAGACCTTCAATCTCATTAGGAGGGAAGCACAACTTTGATTTTCTTTATTAGGAACCGTTATCGTGTTTGAGGCAGGCTGGCAGAGCGACTTAAAGTGAGGACTCATTAAAAAATTCAATTAAACTCTCTCTGCTCCGTCCGCGTCTAGCTCTTGTATAATGGCATTAGTTATCATCAGCGAAGGTTGCCAGGTTGACACATGCATAATTCAGATATTCACCTCGTCAAAAGTGCGAGGAAAAATAGTTTTTTTTATTCCTGATAGCAAACGGAGTTAGATATCACACTGAAAATAGCATCAAACTCGTCAAACTTTGCCTGGCAACCGGCTCCGCAACTGCCAGAAACACACACACACACACACACACACACACACACACACACACACACACACACACAGTTGAGCTGCTGATTCTGTCATTAGAACTTCACAAGGGTTAAATTAAGCTAGTAAGTTAAGTTACTTTTCACTAAGTCTTTTCAAACGATGTTCCAGGTTCAATATAAGTTAAGCTCCATTAACTTATTCTACTTGAGCACATCTGACATCTTGAGATCAGTTCATTCTTCATTGACCTCAGCTGTTTGTTTTAGCGAGCTTAAATGCATTAAAATCAAGCATCAGAATATGGAAGCTTTTTTCCAGAATGGAATAAAACATTTAAAAGGTAATTGTGATTTTTTTCCCATTAATTAGACATTTTTTTCTCAGAATTTTGAGTTTTCATTTTGGAATTTTGACTTTCTCTTGGAATTTGGAGTTTCTCACAATTTTGACTTTTTCTCAGAATTTGGAGTTTCTCACAATTTTGACTTTTTCTCTGAATTTGGAGTTTATATCTCACAATTCTGGCTTTTTGTCTTGGAATTCTGAGTTTACCTCTCAAAATTTTGACTTTTTCTCTGAATTTGGAGTTTACACCTCACAATTCTGCTTTTTGTCTGAATTTGGAGTTTATATATCTCAAATCTGCTTTTTGTCTTGGAATTCTGAGTTTATCTCTCACAATTTTGACTTTTTCTCAGAATTTGGAGTTTACACCTCACAATTCTGCTTTTTCTCTGAATTTGGAGTATATATATCTCAAATCTGCTTTTTGTCTCGGAATTCTGAGTTTACACCTCACAATTTTGACTTTTTCTCTGAATTTGGAGTTTATATCTCACAATTCTGGCTTTTTGTCTTGGAATTCTGAGTTTACCTCTCACAATTTTGACTTTTTCTCAGAATTTGGAGTTTACACCTCACAATTTTGACTTTTTCTCAGAATTTGGAGTTTACACCTCACAATTTTGACTTTTTCTCTGAATTTGGAGTATATATATCTCAAATCTGCTTTTTGTCTCGGAATTCTGAGTTTACACCTCACAATTTTGACTTTTTCTCTGAATTTGGAGTTTATATCTCACAATTCTGGCTTTTTGTCTTGGAATTCTGAGTTTACCTCTCACAATTTTGACTTTTTCTCAGAATTTGGAGTTTACACCTCACAATTTTGACTTTTTCTCAGAATTTGGAGTTTACACCTCACAATTTTGACTTTTTCGCAGAATTTGGAGTTTACACCTCACAATTTTGACTTTTTCTCTGAATTTGGAGTTTATATCTCACAATTCTGCTTTTTGTCTCGGAATTCTGAGTTTACCTCTCACAATTCTGACTTTTTTTGCAATGGAATAAAAACTAAAAAAGGTAATTGCGACTTCACAATTCTCTCTCTCTCTCTCTCTCTTATATATAGCACTGTGGAGTCTGATTAATTTCAGGGCATTGGCGCATTGGAATGGTTTATTTAAATGAACCGATACAAAAAACAAACAAACAAATGTGATTCATTTGAGTTTTTATGCCTATAGTTACAACCTGCTGTTCATCTCTATTTTAGTTTAGTTAATTGTACAAAACAGATTTTTTTTTTTTGGCAAAATACAAGCTAATCATGATTTAAATGAGCTAAATCACAGTTTGTCATTAAGATTTTCTTTTAAAAGCATAAAATTAAGCAAACGTGACAGTAAAGACATTTTATAATTTTACAGAAGATTTCAAATAAATGCAAACTTTTTTAACATTGATAATAATCATAAATGTTTCTTGATCATCAAATCATCATATTAGAATGATTTCTGAAGGATCATGTGACACTGAAGACTGGAGTAATGATGCTGAAAATTCAGCTTTGATCACAGGAATAAATTACACTTTACTATATATTCACATAGAAAACAGTTATTTTAAATTGTAATAATATTTCACATTTTTACTGATTTTACTGTATTTTTTAAATGTATTTATTTATTATTGAGAGAGAGAGAGAGAGAGAGAGAGAGAGAGAGAGAGAGAGAGAGAGAGAGATTTACAGCTGCAACACATTGACTTCTGCTCAAGGACTCAAATCAATCAATTTTTCAAACTTTTTCCTTCAAGATTTCTGGACAGAAAGAGGGCAGCGCAGGAGAGAGTTTGATTATTGCTTCAGCTTAAGCCTAAAATATGTTCATATTTATCAACACGAGGTTAAAGTTTAATCAAGCCATTAACGGAAATCCTCAAGGGGTCAAACATTCCCCGAAACCATCTTTATTACTTACTGACCCACAAAACCTGTTAGGAACTATCAGCAGCAAACACTCTCCACCCTGCGAAGCCTCGAGCGATGCCAAAAAAACACACAAACAGCTCGAACCGTCTCAGTGACCCGACTCGCTCGCTCAAATTAAACACCCGGCTGTCTAGAGACTCGCTGCTTCCTTTTCCTTTTCCTTTTCTCACAAACATAAAAAGGAGATGTTACAGAGGTTAAACTCTCATAAAAAGCTTTGCTTTTCTCCAAGTGATGCAACATGCTGTAAACTCTTGGCTTTGAGGGCCTTTGGTTTTCTGGCACTTTCATAATGCACTCAAGAGCTGGAGCGACGGGAAGATGGGCTCTTCAGTCCCGGGACTTCACAGCGAGCTCGAGCTCGAGGAGGAATTAGTTATATGCAAATGTTCCCTCAATAAAAAGGAAACCACTGAGCAGGCAAATCTACAGTCTATAAAGCGCACTCACGCAGAACGAGGAAACCTGCCATGAAGTTAATAAGACTTGTGCTCTATTAAAATAAATAGACAACAATAAAAGCTTGCATTTGCCACACCCCAGCAAACAAACCCTCAGCACAGCACTTTAAGAGACGCGGGCCGAGATATTGAAGAAAAATGGCCCAGAGACAGAAAAGCGTAGTATAAAGAGAGGCACAGAGTATGAAAGGTGAAATGAAAGTGTAGTTGGGCTGGTCAAGCGTATGAGACTCCATCGGGAGATCCATCATTTAAATCTGCTCGGGTTTCGGCCTGTGATGCTTAGCAACGGAGAGGATGAGGGATTAGATCGAGACGTGAGAAAACAGCGCTGACATTTATATGATCATATGGATGACGCAGAACGAGACAACACTGAACTGATGGAAACTGATGAACCGCGCATCAGAGCTGTAATGAAGGAGAAGCATGTCAAATATACGTGCATGATTCAGTCGATAACGTTTAGAATACTGGAGGACTGCATATACTGTATAAACCATACAATGAAAAAAGTATGCAATACTTTTACTGTCACATGACCAAACTATTTTTCATGTTTCATTCACTGAGTGAGGAATAGTCATCGTCTTATAACAAACTATGCTTATTTAGCATTTTCCAATTTTCCAGATGGATAGATAGATATATAGACAGAGAGAGAGAGATAGATAGAGAGATAGATAAGAGCATAAATAGATAGATAGATAGATAGAGAGAGAGAGAGAGAGAGAGAGAGAGAGAGAGAGAGAGAGATAGATAGATAGATAGATAGATAGATAGATAGATAGATAGATAGATAGATAGATAGATAGATAGATAAGAGCATAGAGAGAGAGAGAGAGATGGAGAGAGAGAGAGAGAGAGAGATAAAGAGATAGATAAAGAGATAGATAGATAGATAGATAGATAGATAGATAGATAGATAGATAGATAGATAGATAGATAGATAGAGAGATAGATAAGAGCATAGATAGAGAGAGAGAGATAAGAGCATAGATAGATAGAGAGAGAGAGAGAGAGAGAGAGAGAGAGAGAGAAAGAGATAGATAGATAGATAGATAGATAGATAGATAGATAGATAGATAGATAGATAGATAGATAGATAGATAGATAAGAGCATAGAGAGAGAGAGAGAGAGAGAGATAAGAGCATAGATAGATAGAGAGAGATGGAGAGAGAGAGAGAGAGAGATAAGAGCATAGATAGATAGAGAGAGAGAGAGAGAGAGAGAGAGAGAGAGAGAGAGAGAGAGAGAGAGAGATAGAGAGAGAGAGAGAGAGAAAGAGATAGATAGATAGATAGATAGATAGATAGATAGATAGATAGATAGATAGATAGATAGATAGATAAGAGCATAGAGAGAGAGAGAGAGAGAGAGAGAGATAAGAGCATAGATAGATAGAGAGAGATGGAGAGGCTCAAAAAGCATTTATTTACCAAAATTTTAAAAATGCAATTTTACATTATTTTTCCAGGACAAAAAAAAAAAAAAGTCAAAAATCATCTAAAATAAATAAATAAGTAGATAAATAAAGAGAAATAAATAAAATTAAATATACAAGTCCAAACAATCATCACTATCAATATCACAAATACACTGATTCACAGCCCATCGGTGTTTAAACTTCTCCATGTCATTTACCAGTTTATGATATGTGAACTCAATTTTAATGCGAGATTTTACTAGTCCTTTTAGAATGGACACAATATCATCTGACCCAGCCCCGTTCAAACGATATTTTCTTGATAGCCAAATTGCCAATTTAGCTTTTCCAAAAATAAAATTAATTAACACATGCACCTCCCTCTTTCTTCTAATGTATTTTGGACCATAAATAAAAGAAACTGGTGTAAAAATTTCTCCTAATTTATGAGACCACTCTTCTAAAATACAAAAAACTGGTTGAAGTCTTTTACACTTTAAAAACAAATGAAAAACTGTCTCCTGTTCCCCACAGAAAGGACAGCCCTCCCCTACCTGTGGATCAAGGTGTGCTATGTGTCTGTTTGTAGCTATAATCCCGTGTACTATTCTCCACTGCAGGTCTCCAGACCTCTTCTCAATGGGAGGTTTGTACAGGGACCTCCAGCTGCCTTTGGGGGAGGCACCTGGCCCAAAAAACTCTTGCCATTTGGACTCACTAACAGTCTCTAATGCTTTAAGATGCCATGATTTCACACACATAGTATATATGTCCGTCTTATCAGCATTGCAAAAGTACTTCGGCTGATGAGTCTTAAAAGACAGCAAGCAACCTTCTTTCTCATGCCATGTACCATTCTCTGGTGAAAAAAGCAACTGAGGAAAGCTACAGTGATCAGTCTCTTTTTCAAAACTTTCCATTGCCAGTTTGTAATCCTGAGGCAGGGTCTCAATTATCTGAGTCAGCACATTTTTTATCAATCTGACAGATTTAATTCTCAATTTTTCAGCTAAATTCTCAGGGTTAATCCATTCTTTATTGACTCGCAAATGTCCAATCTTTAAGATGTTTGCTGCCCTCATGGCTTTTCTAAGAGTGTCCGATTTAAGAACATCCACATCCAGAGCAGGATTAAAGAAAAGCGGCTCTTCATTCAGCCACAAGTTCTGAATGTCACTTCCATCCCGTGAGAACTTAAACAGTGCCCATGATTTAAAGAGTGATCTATAAAAGAGACTCAGTCCAGACAAATCCAGTTTGTTAAGATCCATCAGAAACAGGTGACGGTCTAGTCCCATGTCTCCTACTCTTCTCAGGAGAGCACATGCGATCTCAGCCCAGCTCACATCCACACCATAGATTAATCTCTTCGCTGTCTGTATTCGAAAAGCCTTTAGTCTCGATTTGATGTCAATCAGCCCCTGGCCTCCTTCTTGCCTTGGTAAGTATAGTACAGCAGCCTTCAGCCAATGTTGTCCCGACCAGAAGAAGTCTACTATCCGCTGCTGTATTTCTTTCACCAGCTTTTCAGGAGGTTCTAGTATCATCATTTTGTGCCATAATGAAGAAGCAACCAGGTTGTTACATACCAGAACCCTCCCCCTATAGGACAGCTGGGGTAGCAACCAGTTCCAGCGAGACAACCGGGCACACACTTTCTCCACAAGGCCTTCCCAATTTTTATCTCTATACTCCTCTATTCCTATAAAAACCCCTAAATATTTAAAACCTGTTCTCCCCCACTGTAACCCACCAGGAAGTATTGGACCTTTAGAAACCCTTCCACACCACAAAGCATCACTTTTGCTCCAATTGACTAAAGCGGACGAGGCTTTACCATAACACTCTAAAGACTCTTTGAGTACCTGAATATCACTTTCCTCTCTGATTATAATTGTGAGATCATCAGCATATGCAGATAATTTAATAGTGTAATTCATGGTATTAACCTGTAAACCCATTAGTTCCCTTCTCAGTTTGCATAGCAAAGGTTCAATCACGATACTGTACAATTGTCCTGAAATTGGGCAACCCTGTCTGATACCTCTTCTTACATTAATAGGAGTACTTAACCCACCACCCATTTTAATCATACATGTTGCTTTGGTATAAAGAAGTTTGATCATTGAAATAAAACTTTTCCCAAAACCAAAAGCATTAAGGGTATCAAACAAAAAAACATGATCAACCCTATCAAAAGCCTTTTCTTGATCTAAAGACAAAAGACCCAGATTAAGATCATTACAATTGGCATAATCAAAAACATCCCTAATTAAATGAAGATTATCTGTAATTAACCGATTTTTAACACAATATGACTGATCTTTATGTACAATTTCATGCAAAACTTTGTTTAACCTATTTGCTAAAACCTTCGAAAATATTTTATAATCTGTACACAAGATTGCAACCGGTCTCCAGTTCTTTAGGAGTGTTAAATCACCCTTTTTCGGGAGCAAAGACAAAACCGCTCTTTGACAGCTGGTTGGAAGAATTCCTTCATGACAACATTTCTGAAACACTTTAAAAAAGTCCTGACCTACAATTGGCCAAAAAGTCTTGTAAAACTCAGCTGGTAGTCCATCCATTCCCGGACAACGGCCTGAAGATAGACCCATCACAGCTCTAGAGACTTCCTCAAAAGCGATATCATTCTCTAATGACAGCTTTTTTTCTTCAGATAAAACAGGTAAATCTCTTAACAGCTCAGTCCTGGAATATTCATCTGAGCTTTCAGCAGTATACAATTTAGAATAAAAGTCAACAGCAATTCTTCGCATTTCCAGTGGT
This sequence comes from Vimba vimba, assembly GCA_022828995.1. Classification (NCBI taxonomy): domain Eukaryota; kingdom Metazoa; phylum Chordata; class Actinopteri; order Cypriniformes; family Leuciscidae; genus Vimba; species Vimba vimba. The sequence continues at coordinate 2,573,609 of CM040827.1, forward strand.
TCTGATGTGACATGTCCATTAATGTCCTTCAATAAAATCATTTGTTTCTGCTGACCCACTTTACGCTCTAAGTTAAAGAAATAAGAAGTGGGAGCGTCCATGTCCTTCAAATGTACATAGCGGCTTCTTATAAGAGCCCCTTTAACTTTTTCATCCAGTATTAAACTTAAAACATTTTTCTTTTCAGTCCACAAGTCTTTTAAATTAGCATCATCATTAACAGTCATATTTGTTTCAATATCAGCAATTTCCACTTCCAGCTGTTTTAATGTATTTTTCAACCTTACAGAGGAGTATGCAGTATATTTTTGAGAGAAATCTCTTATATGGGCTTTGCCAACCTCCCACCACTGAATAATATCTTCAAAATTACTCTGTTCTATTTGCCATTTCTCCCAAAAACACTCAAAATCTTCACAAAAAGACTTATCTTCTAAGAGTTTAGTATTCAGATGCCAATAATAGCTCTTATGTACACTTTTAGACATGGTAAACCCAACTGTAACAAGCTTATGATCAGAAAGAATATTGGGGATAATTTCTGTGTTAACAACTCTATTTTTCAGGTTAGAAGAAATATAAAAACGGTCCAAACGTGCAGCATAAATCCTCTCATTATTCACTTTCACCCATGTATATTGTTTTATAGAAGGGTTATTCACTCTCCACACATCTGAGAGACTGAGCTTTTTTAAAACACTAGCCAAACAGGAGGCTGACTGTGCGTGTGGTTCTTCCCCGTTTCTGTCTAGAACAAAATCTATAGTGCAGTTCCAGTCCCCTCCTACAACAATAAAAAAATCATCACTTTCTTCTTTAATTATGCTTTCTAATTTAGCAAAGAATAACTTTCTTTCTGCTCCAACATTAGAAGCATAAATATTTACAAAAAGAAACTTTAAATGACTGATTTCAGCCTTAACAATTAAAAACCTTCCTGGTACTACTTCTTGTTTTGATATAATTTTGACATTAAATGTAGGAGAAAAAAGGACAGCTACACCAGCACTTAAATTAGTACCATGGCTAAGAATATAGTCTCCCTTCCACCATAGGCCCCAGTCAACTTCATTCTTGCAATTGCTATGAGTTTCTTGCAAAAAAGTAACACTCAAGCCTTTCAATCTAATCATTTCTGAAAGTAGTTCATTCTTTTTTCCATCCCTCATCCCATTAATATTAAGAGATCCCACCCTCAGTGTCTCCATAGAGAAAAGAGAAGAAAAGAAAAAACAGAACAAAAGAAAGGAAAAGTTTACAGCCATAGTGATTATCTAAATTTTCCCCTCACTTTCCCTAGCTTTTTACCTAGGTTTGTTACATGCTTTTTAAGGCGGTATCTTTTTTGCTGAGTAAGTTCCTCATAGCTGCTGACCTTCCTAGCCCTCATTGCAGAAACAATAAATTTCTCCGTATCCGGGAAGTAATCACTTATCTCAACCCCTGTTTTACCTTTTGTTTGATCTAAAAAGGAATTGATTTGTTCAACACTGTACAAATCCTTCTCAACCTCTTTAGTCATCTCAGGCCACTCATCATCTTTCATTCCATCGTCAGTGCACTGTGATAAACACTCAAACTCATCATCCATTTTCTCCTGAGAGCCAGCTACCTGTACAACATCACTGTTTATACCTCTATCCTCAGCATCACCCACATTATCAACACTAGCACTCACATCTTTATCAGGTAAATGACTACCTCCAGGTTGTTCCACACATCCAGCATTATTAACATTAGAATCACTCACCTCTTGCTGTCCCTCCACTTCCTCTGTAGCACCATTATCTTGTTCTTCATATCTCGGAGTTTCTACAATATCTACATGATGTTCGCTGTTATTAACGTCGGCGCGAGATGTGGAAGCGCGCACTTCGTTGTTGTTTTTTTTCGGACATGAAAAACGCTTATGGCCCAAGTCTCCACACTCAAAACATCTCAAACTCTCCGAGCTAGCATAAACCATGAAAGAGCTTTCTCCGTGAGTTACACGGAAAGAAGCCTCCAGTGTCCTCTCCGGAGAGCTGAGAAACATATAAACCATACGTCTAAAGGAAAGCACGTGCTTTAAAGCAGCGTCTTTACATCCCAGAGGTACCGCTTTAACAGGGCTCGCAATCTTACCGAATCTTAACAGTTCTTTAACAATGGCTTCGTTTGAAATGAACGGAGGTGCATTAGAGACTATAACTTTAGTTGCTGGAGCGGATAGCGGGGTTACTGGTACAAACGACTCTTTTACCCATATTCCACTCACAGTCAACTCATTAACAAGTGCTTCAGTTTTTAAAAACACAACCACCGCTTTATTCATTCTGGAGGCCGAAACGATGTTATCGAACCCTATTTTATCGCCAATAATCAACAGCATTTCCTCCACGGTCACCCCGGGCTCAGGTACACACCTGCAGCCATTCCTGAGGGACAGGTTAGACGTGCCCTGCGTGTTGGCAGTCGCCATGCCAGCGGCTACCAACCACGCACGCACACAGAGAAACCTTTTTGCCTCCCTACCCTAATAGCGGACGAATCTAGCGAGGGGAAAAGAAAAGAGAAAGAAAGAAAGAAAAATAATAATAATAATTGAAAAGAGAAAAACAAAATGAAAAAAGAAAGAAGAAAACGCCCTCAACAGCAGCGCTCTCAACTCGCTCCACACGTTCACCCCCAACAATCACACCGGAAGTGAGAGAGAGAGAGAGAGAGAGAGAGAGAGAGAGAGAGAGAGAGAGAGAGAGAGAGATAAGAGCATAGATAGATAGAGAGAGCGAGCGCGAGCGAGCGAGCGAGCGAGCGAGCGAGAGAGAGAGCGAGAGAGAGAGAGAGAGAGAGAGAGAGAGAGAGAGAGAGAGAGAGAGAGAGAGAGAGAGAGAGAGAGAGCATTATGGATTTCGATTCAGAACTCTTGTGATCAGGTTAACCCTCAGTGATGGAGAAGGGAGGATGATTGTTCTGTGTGTTTCACTGGATCTATTTGTCATCCTGAGCGCCAGAGCTCGGCTCAAACCCCAGAGCCTCTGAAGGAAAGCTCAGAGAATGAATAACAGGTGTGGGCCGGACGAGAGCGCTAAATATCCGGAGACGAGAGGCCGAGAAATAACCGAACCGCAGGAAGATGATTCATCTGATCCGAGCACACGGACCACAGACCCGGAGATAACGCTTTGAGCATGACATGCTGACTAAATCATCTCAAAGATTTATTTTATTGCCAGAAAAATAGAGAACAACAGGCTATCAGAGGTCTATCATCCAACATCTTTCACGCAGGAAGTGTTTCTATACAGTGAATTGTTAGGCGATTATTGTTCATTTCTTTAAGTAATGGCCATTAATAGTTAACGGAAGTGAGCCATTAAGAACTATTACAAACTAAAATGCCATGAAATCTAATTTGCATACAGTAAAGGCCTCATTTGCATCCAAATGGTAATTAATTTTTGCAGATTTTGCAGAATTTAAAATGCATAAATCATCAGAATTGAGTTAGATTGACTGAATATAAGGTGTTTGCATATTTATATACATATTTATCAGATTTTCTGTTGAGTTCAGCATGTGATGTGCAGCAAGAATCAACTC
>CM040827.1:2579690-2642190 GCA_022828995.1 Vimba vimba
ACAACAGACTGAGCCATCTGACCAATCAGAGCAGAGTAGACCAATCACAACAGACTGGGCCATCTGACCAATCAGAGCAGAGTATGCTCTCAGAAAGGCTTTTTTTATTTATTATTAATGTTTTTAGCTTTGGTTGAATTACATCAAACAAGTATTATCGTTATGTGTACATACTTTACTATTTAAATAATTATATTTTTTGTTGCACTACAGTGGGATTTTAGTGTACTATGGTAATAGTACGTTTTACTTTGAGTAATTGTCATTGTTCTCAAAGGTGAATATTATTAGACAATTATTTGTGAATTACAGTAAAAAAAAAAAAATACTTTGATCAATTTAAATAAAAAGGCAGTACAACAAATACTAGAATGATGTATAAATACTTCACAATTGAATTATTTTTTCACAGATTACAGTAATCATGAAAGTAATGTCAAAATGCAACAAAAAAAAACTTTAATGGGCTTAATTTTTTCATGCAAAAAAAATGTCTGGCTGAAATATAAGCCTGTGCCTGAGATGGTTTGTGTCTCAGCGCTGTGCATTATAGGTCAGAAGGCATAATGTGTGTTTGACAGCGTGACTTCTGCCTTCTGCTGAGTAAATAGACGACTGACGGTGTCCTGAAGCCTGTATCTGTTCTTGCAGCGTGATAAAGCATCAGCTTGCCCTCGGATCCGTCTCTCTGGGAGTGTAGTTGGGCTCTGGTATCAACCCTCCTGTCACAGGCTCTATTTAAAGACATCCTTCACTCCTGGGTTCAGACCACACTCAATAGAGAATCAATCAACGCACTAATTTAACAATTAGTCCCATTATTCTCTATAAATAAACACACGCTGGCTTCCCCTCATCCTCTTCTGGGAATCAGTCAGATCATCGTTCAGATAATACAATCTGTGGCCTTAGACTAGTCTTAGTAAGTCATCTCAGTTTCTTCTTGAAGGACTGGTCATAACTTATTTAAATCATTTACATAAAAACGTAGACTGGTCTAATTTCAGTCCGAAAAGTAAGTCTTAAAGGTGCATTATGCAACTTTTAAAGTTAAAAATACCCGTTATTCTAACCCATACATGCTTAAACAATTGCCTGATGGGCTGAATGAGCCCTTCTCTGATCAATGCGATTGCCTCTATAATCCTGTACAGTAAAATAAATAAGAGGGATTCGGGTCGGAATCTGAGACTGGGCGTGACGTCATGCGCGTTCAGTTGCAGTGCTGCAGTTTCATTTGTCGCCAGAGGGGGGCATAGTTCTGCAAAAACTCAGAGACTTGCGTTATGCACCTTTAATGTGACGTAGTGTCTGCGTTTATGCAACTGGCCCCAAATCTGCTGCCAGTTCAAATCTCACACACTGAACAATTTATTACATGAAAATCACAGCCTTCTGATTAAAAATTAAGCATATTTTTAGGTCCATTAAGATTTTTTTTGCATAGTGCCATCATTTTCATAACAGTTCAGCATGTTACTTTACATTTAAATGACAAATGAAATGTTTATTAACATGATTATTTTTATTATAAATATTGTTATTTAAAATATTTTAGCTTAAAAATCTTAATTGAAATAAAGCTGAAATAAAATTAAAAAAGTAATTATATGATTAAAAAATTAAACTTAAAAAACTGAAAGTATTAAAATAAATAAAACTTGTATAAAAATAAATTAAAGCTAAATAGAAATATAAATAATGTTTAGTAATTATGTGCTTTTGTCATTAAAAAAAAAAAAAAAATCTATTTAGCTTTAATTTATTTTTAAGTGAATAGAGACAACCCTTTCAGACCATGCGCCGGGAGTGCCGACCATTTGTCCCGTTGTTAAACTAGCAAAAGTGGATTCGGACACGCACTAAGTGCACTTGCACCATGCGCTTTAGACCATATGCTTAGATCCTTAAAATAGGGCCCATTATGTCAATTTTCCTAGGCTGCAAATCACTTTTGCCCACAACTGCATATAAGTAATTTGGACCAATGAAATGCAAGGTGGGCGGGGCTATACAGCACAATGCCAAACACACAGAAACCAAGCCATGCACAAAATGTCCCACCGCGGTCATGGCTGGTGCTTCAGACAGAAGCTCAGGTTTAATTGTTAATTGTCCTAGGACAGCGATGAGGATTATTATCTGTCTTGTTGCAGCGAATTGCTTGAGTCATTTATAAAAGCTTATATAATCTTTGGGCTGCATTAATATTTAATGAAAGATGCTTCCTCTGGCCTTGTAATGAGTTTAAAGGAATAAATGAGAAATTGGTTTAAGAGGATCTTTCAGGTCACGTATATGTGTGCGTCTCCGCAGACCGGATCCGTCTGAAACATTCAAGGAAAGGTTTTCAAGGCCGCCTCCATTAGTCATGCTAAAAGCACGGTGTGTGGTGCAGACACAGACTCTCTCTCCGTGACAAACAGCATGTGTGTGTGAGTGTGTTGGATCTCCAAGGCTGCTGGGGTTTGAGCGTGTGCTAGTGGAGGTATCTGTCGTCTCCTGGAAAACATGTCAGTCACAGCGAAGACGGATGTCACCGCGTTCACAGCGCCGAGATCACATCAAACCAGGACATCTCATCACAAAAGCCAGAAATAGGTTATCTGAGCTCGGGAGAAGTTTACTCCCCGCTGAGGACGCACAAGGACAGGGAACGTGCTGGAAGTGATGCACAACGTGTCGCCAACTTTCTAAACTAATGGTTTAGTTTGTGTGAGGAGCATTCGGGAAGAGACTTTTAGTTTAGCTTGCTAAGATACAAGAAGTGGCTGTGTCTTTTTAATTATAGAGCTGTTATTTATGATCTACACAAAATCAAAGTAATTATCGTTTGGGATCGGTAAGATTTTAAAATGTTTTTGTAAGAAGTCTCTTCTGCTCATCAAGGCTGCATTTATTTGATGAAAAATACAATAAAAACAGTGAAATATGATTACAATTTAATATAAGTGTTTTCTATGTGAATATATAGTAAAGTGTAATTTATTCCTGTGATCAAAGCTGAATTTTCAGCATCATTACTCCAGTCTTCAGTGTCACATGATCCTTCAGAAATCACTCTAATATGATGATTCGATGCTCAAGAAACATTTATGATTATTATCAGTGTTGAAAACAGTTCATATTTTTGTGGAAACCGAGATTCATTTTTGTTTTTCAGGATTCTTTGATGAATAGAAAGTTCAAAAGAACAGCATTTATTTGAAACAGAATCTTTTTTAACATTATTAATGTCTTTACTGTCACTTTTGATCAGTTGTATACAGTATTTTTTAATAAAATGCTTTTATAAACTGTTTTATGCTTAAAACAAGAATAATATCTGCCAGTGGAGTCAGAAAAATAAACTTCTGATTCCATTGCCAGATATTTTTTTCTTGTTTTAAGCAACAACAAAAACTCACTTCATTTTGTAACATTTTTCAGAAAACAAGACTTATTATCTTCAGTCATTTTGCTTCTCAAGTAAACGTGTCTTGATTTAAGAATGTTAAGATGTTTGTAGAGGAAAACGCTGAGGAAGAGCATCATTGTTTGCAGTGTAGCTCACAGAAACTCATCTGACACATGGCTAAAACAGTTGTCCTGAGATCTCACGCCAGGCTCTGCACACACACACACACACACAGTGTGAGCTCTTGTTGAGCTCTCTACCTGTCACTCAGCGTTCAGGTGTGCTGACTTCAGGTTGGCTGAGATGGGGCGTAAAGCGGCGCACAATAGCATCTGTACCAGTCCTGTCACATGCAAAGAGAAACTAAATTGCCTTTTAAACGACAGCATGACGTGGCGACAGCAGAAATTAGCGGCACGGCCTCCAGAATCTCTCGGTTTTCTATCTCTCAGCACAGGGCTTGCGTGACTGAAACACCTCCTCTCTTCTTCTGGAAATAGACCTGAGGGATTTTGCGTTGGATTTTGAGTGCTGTCCGTTGTAAGTTTTCGCCACATGCTTTCTGACATAAATTCTGGGCATAAGGTGCATTCCTGACACGTTTAGTGCCGTTTTAGGACTGTAATGCTGCACAGAATGTCACTTTTGCCATTATTGCTCACTAGGCAATAGCGATATTTGGAGAAATGTCATGGGTTATGTCGGACCGCTGACGAGGGGTTAATAAGACCACACTGTCAGCCGGTGAAGATATTCATGACGTGGCATGAATGAAATCCTGGCGGAGATTATTTTTAACATTTCGAGAATGTCACTGTGTAATTGTGGGAATTTCTGCAAGTTCCTGCATTTTTGTGTTTTTTTTTACTCCCACTTAGAGAAAATGTGGAGGGAGTTTTTGGACGTTGCAAGTTTTACACCAGAAAAATAACATGATCAATAGTGTGCCAACAGAACGGCTGCCAAACACCACACAATTCATTAGTGTCCTACATTAAACACTGTAAACCTGCCAAACAACGAAGACACACACGTGTGCTTATTATGTCCTGCACACTGTTATTGTTAATTAAAACTATTAAAAGTTGTTTTCATAAACTGATATTGAAGCTGAGAAGAAAACTCAAACTAGAAAATATGAATTGTTGACTTGGCAACTAAATGAAATAAGTTGAAGTACTAAATTACTAAAACTGAAATAAAACATTATTATTATTAGTAGTAGTAGTAGTAGTCGTAGTAGTATTTATAAATGCATATAAATATTTAATTATAGTTGTTAATATTTGAATTAGCTTTTTATTTTTATAGTTTCAGTTAATTTCAGTTCAGTTCATTGTGCATATATATATATAAACAAAAAAACACACACACACACACACATACATAAAATGACAAAAACACATTACAATTAATTAAAATTTACTGGAAATATATTAAAAAAAAAAAAAAAAATTCAAATTGTTATTAAATACTATAATAGTATATAAAATACCACTGGTCCTGATACACAATCTAAGATAAGGTTTTTCTTCTCAACACTGCCATTAGCAAACATAATGTCACGAATCCTGCTTAAACAACAGAAAGATACAGTAGTTTTCACTGGAAATGATGGTTTGCTGTTTGCTTGTTTTGCTGGTGTCATTATGATCAGCTCTTCTTGAAATGCTGTGTTTTTGGATAAAAGTGTCCATGGAATGACTTGCGTTTGTAAAGCCCGTTCACACAGTGATTCATTTGGACAGACAGCAAAACTTGTTCTGCAAACGGCCGAAATGAAGCCGTAAAGTGCTTTTGCTACAAGCATTGTTGAGGCTTTAATTATACGTTTGGAGAGTGTGTGTCTCCGACAGAAAGTAGTTGCTGTTTTATCATTTTGTCGTGACGGCTGAAGGTCGGTCAGAGAGAGGGAAGGATCAGTCCACATTTTTCTGATTATTAAAAGGTGCTGAGATGGAGACAGGCTGTCTTCAGGGAGAAAACTTTATTAGATTCAATCCATCTCAATTTGAATGAGAATTCGGCTCATTTGCGCTCAATAGAAATCTGATATGTTCTGGAAACCCTGCCTGTGGCTTTTTAGGAGCGACGCCACTGAGAGTCATTCAAACCCTGTCCGGAGAAGATTTTAATTCAGTTTGCCTTTGCATTCAGATCAGATCGTGCAAATCTCTTACAGAACATGTAAAAATCTCCTCGGGGACGCCTGATAAACAGATACTCCATCTTTCATTATTCACTGGCATCTTCATGCTGGAGAAGAGCCGATAGCGTGTGTTAGTTTCAGTGTGTTCTCTGCAGTGTCGCGAGCCGCCTCATAACAGCAGAATGATGTAATTAATGTAGACGTGAAGCTCATTAAACACGATTCCATTGTCCCAGCGCTGCTATAGAAGTCTTTACGCCGTCGAAAGGTTAAGAGCGACAGCAATATGAGCCGGACTGTAATTTACTGCACGCTAATAGAGAACGTGAATGTTTTTCTCTAGTGACTGTAAATCTGTATTTACTGACGGAGTAAGTGGAACAAACCTCAGCTGATTGGTATTGATTGATTTTTTTCTGTTCTACACAAGTTCATTCATCAGACTGAGATTGAAGGCCAGTGGAAATCACTCAGATCAGTGTGTGCGCTACATGTGCTATGGTGGGTCCGCGGGTGCATTGTGGGTAATTAAAAGAGCGAGCTTTAAACAAACTGAACCTAAAATATTGCTGAATGTGTTCTGAGGGATTGTACGCATGTTGTTGTCTAAAATTGAAAATACAAAGTAACAGTTTTTGTCAATTGAAATGAAGCGGAAATCAAATCAAATCAAAGAAACTTAAATTAAAATCAGAAATGTTGCATTGGGAACAAACTGAAATAAGTTTAAATTGGAGTTGTAAAAATACAAAAATTAAAGCTGAAATAAAAAATTAATTAATTTATGCTGCCCGAGAAACATTTCTGATTATCATAATTTTTTTTTTCATTTTGTTTAATTTTTTAAATTATGTATATATATATATTTATTTATTTATTTTGGGGGGGGGGGGCGTGTCCCCCTCAATAATGGAAAATGCTGCATGTGTCCCACCCAAAAATTAGCCAGGGACAAAAACTGTACATTTGACAAAGAAGATATCCGGTTTTGCCAGCAAGTCAAACCCAGAGTGATAGGTCAAACCTTTCCATTTCATGCTATGTTTGAATAATCACCATTCGCCAATCACCAGCTTCATATTCTTCACTTTTCACCTATAGTCGGAGCATCTGATTGGTAGAGAGAAGTTAACATTAGTCTAGGAACATACAAATACGTTACCGGTGCGCACCAGCTTTAAACTGGAATAAGACTCGACTTTGTACGAGGTAAATTAGTCTCAGTCAAACGGTTGAACTTAGCAAGCTTTTTAAAATTGAATTATGGATACGAGGATATGACGATTAAATCAACAATGGAATTTTGAGTGGCACGTGTGTTATGCTTTGCGAGAGGTGCTAACGTCACGTTAGATAGCTAGCCACATAGATATAGCTGGCAATCGATTTCTCTGTGTTAACCTTAGCAAAAGTAAAATGTTCTGTCATCTCATTTCAGAATAATGCCACCCCACAAATATTTGTCTAATAATAAACAGATTGGATGAGTTTGTTTATTTATTTGCTGTTTGTGATTCCATACATGTTGTGCCACGTCACCATACTGTATGTTACTATTATGGTGGTGGGATGGACATTGATTCATAGTGGCCAATATGTCCCCCCCAATGTCAAAGTCATTCCTACGCCCCTGAATATTTGTCTTGCAATATAAATATGCAGCCGCCTCTATATTTTAAGGTGGCCAACAAACGCGCATATGAAATGAATAGCATTTGCATGAATTGCTAAATAGCGTCATGTAGGCCACAGTGTCTTCATTCATCTCTTCCTGATGGGCCAAAGGACAATCAGGACAGACAGCTGGTGCTAGATTTTATCTAGGGAAAGTGATATGGATTGAGATTTCAGGGTGGCGAAACCCTTGGGCAGAGAACGAGCCGCGTGTTTATCATAACACTCTGCCAAAGTGAGTGACGTCTCTCTCGGCGCGGTGTGTGAGTGTGAGAACGCTGTGATGGTTATCACTGAGGGGTTTTAAAGAGACCACTCTGAGACAGAGATACCGGGTCCTCGCGAGGGATCCCATTACCTGTGGCTCGTAATCCAAACCTCAGCGTACGCTAAATAAAGCCCTTCAGACCCGTCACCTACAGGAGGAGAGATTACAGCTGGCATGACAACTGTTTAATACCAATGACTTCATATCTGTAGCTATTTGTCAAAGTTAAAGCAATCACATCAATAAACTAGACTTTTAACTTTTCTGGAGATGTGAGTGCCGGTTGTGCTTGTAAAGCTCACTGGCATGATGCTGATGTTGATGATTTCTGGAGCATCAAATCATCATAGTGATTTCTGAAGGATCATGTGACTCTGAAGACTGGAGTAATGATGCTGAAAATTCAGCTTTGATCACAGGAATAAATGACATTTTACTATATATTCACATAGAAAACAGTTATTTTAATTTGTAATAATATTTCATAATTTTTACTGTATTTTTTATCAAATAAATGCAGCTTTTGTGAGCAGATTTTTTTCAAAAACTTCTTAAAAAAAATCTTTAAAAAATATTTTTTTTTCTTCAAAAAAATCGTACTGACCCCAAACACAAGAACTTTGTGAAAGAAAGAAAACAATTGAAGAAAGAAAAAAAATCTAAGATATACAGTGCTATGCATAAGTTTAGACACCCATGCTAAAGTTGACTAAAAAGAGGAATAAAAAATCATCTTTTGGAAACTGAACTTAATGCCTTAATTTAAAAAATTAGGAAAAATCCAACCTTTAAGGACACCAATTTTCTTTGTGAATGAATAATGTATCGTAAATAAATAAATGTTCTTCCTTAAAATACAGGGTGCATAAGTTAGTACACCCCTATGTTAAATTCCCATAGAGGCAGGCAGATTTTTATTTTTAAGTATTTTTTTATTTTTTTTTAGGATACTATGCATCCTGATAAAATTCCCTTGGCCTTTGGAATTAAAATAGCCCCACATCATCACATAGCCTTCACCATACCTAGAGATTGGCATGGTTTTATTTCAGTTAGCCTAAAAGCTAGTTTGATTTGCATTGAGAGATGATCTTATGGAAAGTACCCCATGCCAAACTCTAGGTATGGTGAAGGCTATGTGATGATGTTGGGCTATTTTAATTCCAAAGGCCAAGGGAACTTTATCAGGATGCATAGTATCCTAAAAAATTTTTTAAAAATACTTAAAAATAAAAATCTGCCTGCCTCTATGGGAATTTAACATAGGGGTGTACTAACTTATGCACCATGTATTTTAAGGAAGAACATTTATTTATTTATGATACATTATTCATTCACAAAGAATATTGGTGTCCTTAAAGGTTGGATTTTTCCTAATTTTTTAAATTAAGGCATTAAGTTCAATTTCCAAAAGATGATTTTTTATTCCTCTTTTTAGTCAACTTTAGCATGGGTGTCTAAACTTATGCATAGCACTGTATTCTCTCAAAACAAGAACATTTTGTTTCGAGGATATTTAGATATTTTTGGTAACACTTCACAATAAGGTTTCGTTAGTTAACATGAACAAAAATGAACAATCTTAGTTCATTTCAACATTTAGAAATACATAATTCACATCAAAAGTTGCATTTATTAATATTGTATAATGGACCTGAACTAACATGAACTAACAATTGATAAATACTTTTAACAAATATATTGCTCATTGTGCTACTTAAAGTGATATCTTTACTGGAAAACAAGAGAAAAGTATTGCTTGAGAAAGTGTGGCGTCTCACGTTGTGTTGGTGAAGTCAGTCTGATCGCTCAGTGAGCCAAACTGACGTAGAAACCGTGTTTGTGGAGCGTCGAGACCAGATGTTAGTCCTGATCCCTGACTTTTCCTCTCTAACACCCTGGCCATCTGCTCCACAACAGTCAATATTTATCCAACTGGGACAGACAGACAGAACATTGCACGCTTGATGCTTAAATTAAGACTATTTCTGCCTTCGTTTGCGGGAATGGAGACGTGATGCAAACGAGCAAAATCTGCTCCTGGGAAAACACTCCTCAACACTCCCAGTCCTAATGCAAGGAAAGCGTCCGCATCTTAACGCAAGATCTCAGCGAGTTTGTGCAGCTAAATTGGTCGTTAGGCTCATGCTGAATGACTCATCATGTGAATCGAGAGCTTGCAGAGAAACTCGAGCAGAAAACACACATGCCGTCGAGCTCTGGAGGCCTGATGGAAATGGATTTACTGAGGATATTTTTAACAGACCAGCTCGATCGTTCTGCCATGTGACTCAACTTTTGTCAGCTTCACATTTGCTTTAGATTTCCAACTGGAGTGTTCTTCCAAAAACTGAGAGTGTGGTCTATATTAAGCTGAAGTGTGTCATGTTTGTGCCACCGAACAGCTCAAATAATGAGGCTTTCTTGAATACGGCAGAAATTGAACATCAACAAAATTACGCATTTTAGTTTTAAGGCGATATTTCACAAACACTTTGGATGGCTTACACAGTTTTGTAAGCAAAACATTAGTTTGCACACATTTCAATCTAATGATTGGTGGTCATACAGAACTCAGGCGTTGCTATGCAGTCGCTAAAATATTTAGGCCTAAATTTACGATTTTTGTATTTGAATTGCATATAAAACTTCCATACATTTGTATTACATAGTTTTAACTGTGATTGATATTTGTCATGCTTTAATAAATTAAAAGTGGTAAGAAACAAGTAAGTTTATTTTATGCATGACTGGCAAATTTAAAGATACAATTTATGCAGTGTTGCTTCTTGTAAGATGGATCCACTGAAGGCAAGCCTTGAGAACCCAAGTGCAGCTTTATTGACAAAATAATCCAAAAACGTGAAACAAAAGCATGGCGTGGCATGAAACAAGACAAAACTCTATGAACATAAACTCACACAACAGTGGTTACAGGAATTATTACTAGACAAAGACATGACAAACATGAGGGCTTAAATACACGGACTAAAGACAAGACAAGGGACACCTGTGAACAATGATCAGACAATAAACCAATGACAAGACACATGGCAGGATCACATGACAAACAGGGAATCACATGACAGACATGAAGCATGACAAGACAGAAACATGACAAGAACAAACCCAAAATCGTGACACTTCGCAAGTAAATTAATTTTGTTTCAAGGATTTTCTGATATATTCAGAGGTACCCTGACAGCGCTGCAGGACCAGGCTATTTAAATGTTGAGCAAGCAATCTCATTGGCTGCAGGATCAGCAGAGCCAATCAGCTTGTGCCATGCGGTGATGATGTGATTGCTTGTAGATTGCATGTAAAGGACCAATCAGCCTGCACCTTCTAAAGTTTCATGACTGTATATATATATATATATATGCTACTGGACATCTTTTGCTTGTGAGGAGAATTGCAGCGCTTGGTTTATCTGGGCCACACGTCCCTGTGGAAAACCAAAGGCAAAATGAAAATAAAATGCCTCTTTTTAGACATCCTCTCCGGTGTTGAGGACCCTTCAAGGGAGAACATACGAAACATTCATTTAAATCTCACAAATTTACATATGAACGTTTCTTGTGGCAAGAACAAGAAGATGTAAAATACAGTGAAGAAAAAAAATTGGTGGAGAAAAAAAAAAGAGTTTCACTCATAAATTGCTATAAAATGTCACAAAGAATTATGAAGAAACAGAAAGTAGCACACTGAATTAAGAAACACTGAAATGGTTTAAAAATAGTAAACCAATCAATCAAGATATAACTATTTGACAAGCAAAACATCTTCTATGACATATTGATTTGATAAAAATGTAATATCATCAACACACAACTACTTTTGAATGGCCGTCAATGGAGAAAGATGCTTTTTATGTCCAGACGGTTTAGTTATGCTATAACCAGACAAACCTTTTGTCAGAAAAAATCTCTTAAACATCTCAAATGGATGTTCATCTATTCATTGATAATTCTGTCATCATGTACTCACCCTCATGACCTTCCAAACCCGAATGACTTTATTTATTCTGAGAAAAACAAAAGAGGATGTTGACGTTTCATACAGCTTTTAGATGGATGCTGTTAAGCATTATTTGTTAAAAAAATACCAAAAATGTTCATGACTCATGCACTATATTCACATTCTTTTGAAGTCATGTGATGTGGGGAAGAAAACATCAATACAACTGAAATCAGTGTCATTGAGTATAGTTAGCATCTCTCAAATGTCTACATTTGGGTCTGATCCTCACACTGCTGTCATGTGACTTCAGAAAAGCTGTGATTGACTGTGATGTTCGTGTGTGGACCAGAGAGTGTGTTCCTCACCGCATTAAAGCAGGTCTGTGTTTTCAAGAGGTCTTTGTTTCTACATGAGGCTAAATGATTGTGAGACCGTGAGCTCGATGGTTACACAACAAAGAAAGCTATCACATTTGCATAGTAATACAAATGTTGACACAAGAACATTGTCCTTCAGGAAATCTCAGCTGCCGAGCTCGGCTTGAAGGCGATCTCTTGAAGTTTTGTGCTCATGCCGTAGCGATAACAAAAGACACTGAAGCCCCAAACCAGAACATCATCTTCAAAGAGAAACACATCCTCGTCCTGTCTCTCAAAGTCATGACAAAGGCAGTGCAAATCTCACTTAATTTCTACACGTTCTGAAGTGACTGTGACTGTGACTGATGTTTTCTCATGTAAAACTCGTGCTGAGAAGAATGTCGTGGGTGGTTTTTCACCGGTCCACGTCACGAGTCCATTTCCAAAAGCATCATTAGCCAACAGTGTTCGCAAGTTCTGTCGTTATCAGCAGTTCAACGAGTCGGTGTTTCCCGAAACCAGATCTCAACCTGTGGTTAGAAGCAGAGTTTCTCGTTTGCATGACGTGGACTTAATAAATGCGTATCTTGAGCAAAACAAGCAAGCTGACATTCAATACAGCCTGTGTCTTTTATTTAGAATACATACAAATGTCATTTACGTCTTTTAGTTTGTCAAGAGATTTAAAGCTTAAATTTAAAGATTTGAAGAGTGCGCATGTGTGAACGAGCTCTAGGGCCCTATCTTGCACCCAGCACAACTGACTTTGTACACCGACGCATGTATCATTCCTATTTTGCACCTGCGCACAGCGGACTTTTCCCTCCACAGATGCACGTCGGTTAACTAAGAAATACACTTGTGCTCCCCGGGGCGGTTCAGCGCAAAGAGGAGGCGTGTTCCGGCGCAAACGTTCCCTGATGCTATTTTACAGGTTTAGAAAACAATTCCGCCACTAACCGAAAAAACCTAGTTTAAAGTCAGTGGCGTGTTGCGCATGTTATTCATATGCTATTTTAAGGGCGCATGCTTGGCCATAATCAATGTAGCGTGTGCACAACGCGCATACACTTTGATTCTCTCATCTACACAGAAGCAGCAGTTTTCATTTTTGCAAATCATACATTATTACGATAGATAGATAGATAGATAGATAGATAGATAGATAGATAGATAGATAGATAGATAGATAGATAGATAGATAGATAGATAGATAGATAGCAGTTTATTATAAAAGCATAAATCTAGCTTACACATTTACCCAAATTATCATACGCCTGTTTAACCGAAGCTAATTTGTGTGTGTTTCTCCATCCCCAATGTCACTTCTCTGTGTTTTACGGCCCTGACGAGAACGCTGGTCTCTTCGGCTGTGAACCGCTCCTGGCAAATCCGCCGTTATAATAGTAATCCGCCATGGAACAAGCACGCCTGCTCTTAAAGGGAATGTGAGATGACGCTCTGATTGGTTTATTTCACGTTACGCCCAAACCACACCTATGAGTAATGAAGCGACTTCAGACCAACTCATTTTAGATTTGCGTCAGGCGCAAGAGTCATTTATCCCGCCGGTATAATAGCAACAGCGCCCAAGACCCGCCCACAAAGTTACTTGCGTTTCAGACCGTTAAATTAGGGCCCCTAGTGTGTAAGAACGAGTCTATGATTGAATCTGGAAATAAAGCAAAATAACTGAGAAAATGAGCAATAGTCCTCAGATGTCATGTCTGTAATTTATAGCAAAACATCACGGGCCCTATCTTGCACCCAGCGCAATTGACTTTGTACACCGACGCATGTTTCATTCCTATTTTGCACCCGACGCACAGCGGACTTTTCCCTCCACAGACACACGTCGGTAAGTTAGGGAATGAACTTGCGCTCCCGGGGGCGGTTCAGCGAAAAGAGGAGGCGTGTTCCGGCGCAAACGTTCCCCGTTATCATACGCCTGTTTAACCGAAGCTAATTTGTGTGTGTTTCTGCAACCCCAATGTCACTTCTCTGTGTTTTACGGCCCTGACGAGAACGTCGGTCTCCTCGGCTGTGAACCGCTCCTGGCAAATCCGCCGTTATAATAGCAATCCGCCATGGAACAAACGCGCCTGCTCTTAAAGGGAATGTGAGATGTCGCTCTGATTGGTTTATTTCATGTTACGCCCAAACCACACAGCGCCCAAGACCCGCGCACAAATTTACTTGCGTTTCGCGTTTGATACTTGCGTTTCAGATCGTTAAAATAGGGCCACTAGTGTTAAAGGTTGTATCAGCGATTTCAGGCCCAAACATAAATGATCACATTCATCTAATCTTTCCTAACGATCCGCTAGCTGCCCGCCCCATAAGCATGCCGTCAAAAAAACGCGTCTCTGTAGGCAGCCTCGGCTCTGAGATCTGCACACAAAAACAGTCGGTGTTTTTCAGATGTTTTCGAAACCTTCAAAATAATAAAAAATAATAAAAAGTACATTACGAGGACCTCATAAATCCATAAAGACAGCAATAACATCAAAAGAAGAATTCTCAGCACAGCAAAACATCAGCACATTAATTCAGGAACAGCAATCAGCATTTCCACACAAATAGCCATATAAGTTTCAGAATGGATATTCAGTCCTCATGCAGTTTTTTCTCTCTCTTTGCATATTTAATAAAGGCCAAAGAACCCTAAAGAATTCTGACTGTACCCTGTTCTTCCAGTCGTATTGTTTCTCACGGCTGTGTTCTGCTAAAACTTTGGCCTGAATGTACTTGAGCTGAAATCCAAGCGCCTCTCATTGTTTATTAATGTAAAGTGCTGTGCAGACTGCAGTCAGACGCTCTTATCCGCTTCTCTCGCCCCTTCTGAGCTCAAATACGCTTTTCAATGATAAGTGCCACTGCTAATTCTGCACACATTCATGAAGCGTTTTGTCAAAAGCATTTGAAATAATCAGCGGTGCGTGCTGAGGCTGTTATTATTGCTCACACTGAGGCTTGAACTCTGACAATTCTAGCCGTACA
The DNA here is from genome assembly GCA_022828995.1 of Vimba vimba. Taxonomy (NCBI): domain Eukaryota; kingdom Metazoa; phylum Chordata; class Actinopteri; order Cypriniformes; family Leuciscidae; genus Vimba; species Vimba vimba. The sequence goes on from CM040827.1 coordinate 2,594,498, forward strand.
AGCTTGATGTTGTGCATTGCTGCGTTACTAAACACCACCATTCATAATGCAATGCAAAAATGCAAAAATGCACAAAAGAAATAAAACAGTCTGATACTGTCAGAGAAGAGAATCTGAGCAAGTTAGTCAAGGTTAAACTGTTGACTTTAGGTTTAGTGAGTACAACCCCTTAAAACAAAGCATTGCACTTTGCTACGGGTGACCAGATGACCAGAAAATCACTTTTTTGCTGTCCTGACTTCATTTTACAGCTCGGAAACAGCCAGTAAATACACTGTTAAAAGCCTGATTATCATAGCACAATACAGCGGCTGTGGTTGCCAGAAATTTGTCGTAAATATATACATAAAATATATGTTTTATTAAATAATTTGGATCCTAAAATTGCTATAAAATCAAAGCCATATGTCTAAATCCGTTTCCACTGTATGAAATTTGAGTGTTTAAGCTTACGAATGATTCCTAATTTATGATGATTACTAATATTAAGTGATAGGGGGAAAAAAATCTATAAAAAGTGTGCCAAGTGTCCCACTGTCGGGACACTGACAGTTAACAGGCTATAATATTAATAAAAGTTGTAATTATTTATACGGTATATTCACAGTTTGTAAAAATGTAAGTATTAAATACAATTAGAAAATGATCAAATATAAGAATTAGACATTAGAAATTAGAAAATGTTAAAATGTGTGTTAAATTAGGGTGACCATACGTCCTCTTTTTCCAGGACATGTCCGGCCGGGATTTCGAGACCGCCCAAAATATCCGGGATTCGGCTTTTTCTTTCGTCGCCATTCATTTTGTTTACATGCACACCTTGTGATTCAATAGGACTGAATTAATTCCGATTGGTGAATCTGAATGTAGTGTTTACATGAACGCTAAACAAGTGATCGGTTGATGTGCGTTTTAGCATTGCGAAGAAAATTCCTGTGTTTTCGTCTCGATCGGGATCGGGATCAAAGCTGGCATGTACGTGTCAGTGTCAAATAATGTAATAATGTAAACATATTGAATGGTGGCTGTAGAAAGCAAAAGCCGAATCCCCGGGCATTTTGGGCGATCTCGAAATCCTGGCCAGACATGTCCTGGTTAAACAGGACGTATGGTCACTCTAGTTAAATACCATTTTATTAAACTTTTATTTACATTAAAAACCATTTACATACCATTTTTTGTAAAACCATAATTTAACACTGTTATGATCTTTTTGCGATTTGCAATGGTTACTGTTTACTATTTTTCATACTGTGATTTTTGGTGAATTTGGTGAAAAAACAGTCAGGGTCAGTTTGACCTACAAAATCACATCAAAATGATTTACAAACATACAATCATCCCTGTTTTTTAATGCATAGATTATAACAAATTATACTTTGACCACTGAACTAGGAAATGGTGTAGGCTGCATTTTAATTTCACCATAAAGCAACCATAGAACAATCATGGCAATGAAGTTTTGCATGGCCACCACTCACAGAAATGCAAAAATATAAACCTGAGTCTGCCATCACACCGTGGTGTCGTCTATAAACACACATCGATTCAGGGCATGACATATCGGGAAGCCTATAAAATCTTAAGCACATCTTTTCATTACGTGCTGCGGGTGTTTATGGGTAGTTAGACTTCAGGGCAGAGCTGGCCTTTCTGTCTATGGCTTTCTGATGAGGTTAACGCTCTTCTAATGTGCTAATATGAGGGTGAGGATGTCCAATCATGAATTAATGCCAGCCCAACACCCTCAGCAAGGACGGCAGTCTCTTCTGCATCCGTTCTCACAATGTAATCTTCGCTATCGTGTGTTAAATTAGGCCAGGCAGTTCATACGATAAAAGCAGCGATGCAGAGCCCAAAATAACAAACAGTCTGATGATAATCTGAAATTTGTCTCCACAAACCTCCCTGTTCAGACCCTGAGAACAAAAACAGAGACTCACATCCAATATAAATCAGGAAAGATACGAAATACTCTTTTAATGGGCTTTTGAGAGCCTCCAAAAATGGGATACTGGTAAACATCTATAAAACAATTCAAAATTTTATGTTAGTTGTTATTAAAGAGGACCTATATGCCCTTTTATAAAGTCTTGATGTTGTTTTCAGGCTCTACTAACAGGTTTTCCTGCTTGAATGTTGATTATTCTCCTCATATTCTCCATTGTTGCGGCTCCTCTCTTCCCAGTCTGTCAGTAACGCTCTGTTTACTTCCTGTCTCTATGAAGCCCCTCCTTCTGAAAAGCACACTGTGCTCTGATTGGTCGCCTGGAGCAGTGTGTTGTGATTGGTCGAGCGCTTTGAGTGTGTTTGGGAAATGTCCCGCCCCTTTCCATAACCGCCAGTTTAACACACTACTAACTAACTCAACCAGGCCCCGCCCCTTTTATTCTGCATATTAATTATTTAAATGAAGAACTCCCGCTGGAGGGACTTTGAGCTTTAAATAACAATATATACGTATATAGATATACTGTCTGTTTGTATATATACAGCTCTACTTTTTGAGCCTGTAGTTAAAGCATCTGCCAGCCGCAAAACTCAACTCATTGGTTTCCTATCATGATTAGACTTTGGTTTATTTTTGAGGTTTTCCATGAAAAACAAAAAAAACAATTTGTGTTTGAGTTTCTCTTTCAAAACACAAAGCAAAGTGTTGCGATGGAGAACATGAGATTCGTGGGATGGCGCTTCTGTGGAAATGAAATGACATCTGGGAACAAGAGAGAGACGTCCCGCTGTGTGTTCTGATGTGTCTGGTCATGACTCCTCGCAGCACACCAAACAAATTGACCGTAACAAGAAAATATTAATAGTCTAGTTTATGTGCTGGAAATTGTCAATTTACATAAATAGGGAATCTGTTGGTGGGCTATATCTGCTTTTCAGTCCCGTTTATATATACAGTACGAACGCCTATGGTCATACTTTAGTTTAGGGTTCAATTCTCACTATTAACTACGACTTTCGCATCGATAAACTCCAATTACTGCTTATTAATAGTACGGTAGTTGTCAAGTTTAAGATTTGGGTGATTAAGGGATGTAGAATATGTTCATGCAGAATAAGGCATTAATATGTGCTTTATAAGCACTAATAAACAACCAATATCCTAGTAATATGCATGATAATAAGGAACTAGTTAATAGTGAGAATTGGAACCGAAACTAAAGTGTTACCATATCACACACACACACACACACACACACACACACACACACACACACACACACACACACACACACACACACACACACACACACACACACACACACACACACACACGTGCACACACACACACTCACTCACACACACACACACACACACACACACACACACACACACACACACACACGTGCACACACACACACACACACACACACACTCACTCACACACTCACACACACACACACTCACTCTCTCACTCACACACACACACACACACACACACACACACACACACACACACACTCACACACACACACACACACACACACACACACAATGAAAGCATGCAAACTACATATAAATATAGAAATATGTAGCCATAATTAGCCACTGAATCCACACCTGACTGCGGATTCTGAGATGCTCCGGCGTCACTGAGTCCACACCTGACATCTACTGTGCCATTTCCACCTCTCAGTTTTATATGAAGTTCAGTATTTCTCAGCATGTTGATGCTGTCACCGCTTGCTCTTCTGTCAACATTTTGGGACACCCTATAAATAACAGAGAAAGAGACACAGAAAGAGTGTGAATGTATGACCTCTGGTGAAATAAAGACATCCGCGTTGATGGATGTTTGAAAATAGAAAACTTGAGCTGTAAAGTTAGGCAAAGCAAAGCTGTGACAGCTGAGGTGTGTGAGGCGAGGACGTGTGTGTGAGTCTAATGGATGCTGACGTCCCCCGGGACCCTGTTTAGATACGTCACGTCTCCACCAGCTGGACTGATTGATTCCTTCTTTATGCACGACAAACACCTCTGGGTCCCGTTAACGGACGTCTGTGTGCAAGGTTATTGACGTTTGTATTTATGCATTTACAACATGCTTTAAGTGCTTTTTTAGCCTTTCTTTGACATTGAAAACAATTGAAAGTAATCACTAATTTTGTAATATTCAGTGAAATAACATGTCGAGCTGGTTACAGCCAAATAAACAATAAAAAATAATAATGATAATCCAGAAAAAACAAGTGTACCATTAACATATGGAAATAAAATGTAAAGGTCAGTAATATACCAACATATGTGTCATATGAAATATTTTAAATAATCATATTATTATCCTAATCAAACGCACCAATCGCCATCTTTGTTATTATATCCTGTGAATTGAATTTGAAGTCTAAAACATAGTGGAAAGTTATTAAATTCCTTGTTTCGTTCACAGAAATATAGTGTTAGGTTTACTAAATTCATTTTTGAGGAATGAAAAGGCATTAATATGTGATATTTTTGTTTAGTAATATTACTGCACAATAATTTAAGTGTTTTGACAAAGCAAGTTTTATTGAAACAATAGGCTACTATTGCATTATTTAAAGTGCAAAAACAATATGCTGTGTTATTGAAGAAATAATATTGTTATTTATAAAATAAATGTTAAAAATAATGTTGTATTATGACTTATTTTATTATAAGCATCGTCCATTTATTTTTTGTTTAATTCTTCCCCGCCAGCATTTTTGATCATTTTCATGTAACATTAGGCAGTTTTGATTTATATGCAATTTAATGTTGATGATCGCATTATTTTACACATGCATCTGATTACATATGCTATCGCTTTTGCCTGCCTCTTCTTCGCCTGTGTTTTCATCAGGAGATTCTCTACTCTTTCAGTAGATGTGTAACAGCGCCCCCTACCGTATAACAGTGAAAACACGAAAAGACGGAAATTTACGTCAATAACGGGGAAAGAGTTAATGCATTGTCTTCCTAGAGATTGGCATTACTTAAAAACTCACTTAAATAATTGACATATACTTAATTTGGGGAATAATTGCAATGCTTATTAAAATGCTAATTAAGTTTTGAGTGTTTTGAATGGTCAGAAGCGGCCCTATGACACATGAATATGCCGTTGCAGATCTATACAGGTGGAGCTGGGGAAGGTGGAGGGTTTCTGAAAGCGTATTTGTAAGATGTATTTGAATGTTGAGCAAGCGAGCTCATTGGCTACTGATACAGCAGGAACCAATCAGCTGTGCCCTATAGAGAATGATGTGATTGCAAGCATATCAGAAGGATCTGCCTGCGCCATCTAGATTTTCACGACAGAACTTTATATATCTGTGGACGGTTTGAGTTCTGCGTCTCGTGACATGATGAACACACTCACACGTCTCGACACGTTTATTTCATCCTTAATTTATCCTTGACACAAAAAACAAGGAAAACTCGATGAGATGGTGAAAACATCAGACATTTGAGGAACACAGACTGTGTATCTGCGGCTCTGAGATGCATGAGTTTAAACACAGAGGAAAGAAATCAATCGGCAACTTACAGAACAATGCAGGACACTAGTATTTAATACTGTTACTGTCTACAAAGCTCCACAGAAAAACAGTGCAGTTTTATCTGAACGTCTTTCAGACATCATTCAAAAGAAAATGCATCTATCATTGGAGATGAGAACTATTGAATTTCTTTAAAAAAAGAGAGACATAAAACCAGATTCCATCAGTCATAACCTTTTCTTGCAGATTCCCACAATATCTTCAGCAATAAAAATCCTATTATGCGAGATTCAGAATCCGTCTCATGCATTCAGTTCACTTATTATTGCTGGGTTTATTATCACTCCTATCAAACTTCAAAAACAGCAATAATAATACCAAACCGAGCAAACTCTGGAAACCAAATCACTACATGATTGAAGCAGCTTATTACTGTACCATACTATTCTTTCTGGGGGGGTTTACATCTGCTTTGTGGTTTTGTTCAAGTTTATGTTTTCATATCTTTTGTTGTGTATTTGTCATAGTCATGTTTAATGTTCCTGTTTGTCATGTCTAATGCATCATGTTCTGATTGGTTCCTTGTTTCATATGCCATGTTTTTATTGGTTCATTATGTTCAGGTGTTTCTTGTTAGTCGTTAGTCGTTTTTGTATAAATAGCCCTCATGTTTTCATTGTTGGTTTGTTGTGTATTGATGTTGTAAACCGCTGTCAGTGAGTCCAGTCCAGTCCAGTCTAGTCCAGTCCAGTTCAGCTCAGCTCAGCTCAGTTCAGCTCAGTCCAGTCCAGTCCAGTCCAGTCCAGTCCAGTCCAGTCCAGTCCAGCTCAGTTCAGCTCAGCTCAGCTCAGTTCAGCTCAGTCCAGTCCAGTCCAGTCCAGTCCAGTCCAGCTCAGTTCAGCTCAGCTCAGTTCAGCTCAGTCCAGTCCAGTCCAGTCCAGTCCAGTCCAGTCCAGTCCAGTTCAGCTCAGCTCAGCTTAGTCCAGTCCAGTCCAGTCCAGTTCAGCTCAGCTTAGTCCAGTCCAGTCCAGGCCAGTTTGTTAAGTTCAGTCCAGGGCCCGGTTTCCCAAAGCGTTCTTATCTCTAAGTAGTTCTTAACCTATTCCTTAACCTCTCTCTTAACCTTATGGGACGGTTCCCGAAACGTTCGTACGCTAAGTATATCTTCTGTAAGTCACACTTTCGTAAGGTTGGTCTGGACCATTCGTAGCTCTCTCTTAGCGTTGTTCAGGTCTAAATGAATATAATTCTGAAGTTTTAATACACCCAGACAGTATTAAATTAGGCTAATTCAAGTGTTTTCATGCAAAGAATAAAATTGTCATTACACTGATTGTTGTTAGATTTTTAATTATATTATTATACAATATTATGAATTGAATTAAAACGCTCTTTTAAAGGCCAGTGAAAGCATAGGCTATTGTCAGTTAAGTCCTACTCGGACGCTAATATTGTTTCTCATGGGCTCGTCCGGTATTTTAAACATTTACAGGGGTAAGTCGGTGATTTTATTGCCGTCCGAATCCATAATATCAGTGTTTTTCTCACCCAATCCGCGTAAAAATCCCTGGCCAAATTAGTACCTTCTGTTTTTGTGACAAACAGGTCGTGTGGTAATTTAATTGCCGTCTGAATCCACATCTCTGAGTTTACAAGAGATTCAAAATTCACGGTTTAAATCCTTTTTGATCACTGCCGAGCACCGTACGCAAGATGTAAACTTTTATTACTGAAATGCTGGAAAGTATTTACACAAGAACAATATTTCATCGCAGCTGCACCTCAGCGAACAAAAATGGGAAAGAAAAGGCGGCATGTAAATTTTTGAAAAGGTTATTGTGGCAGCAATAGGCTATGTTACAATTTTAAAATATGTAGGATAGGCTATTATAGGCTATTTATAGTTTGGATTATTTTTTATAATATCCAATAATCATAATAAATTGCAATTTCAACTATTTCTGAAGTGCTTCATTTATAAAGATGACCGCTTTTTCACATAAACAGCCCCTGCACGAGAGAATAATTGATCCTCGAGCCATCGATTTCAAACAATTCAGCACCATCGCCACGGACAGCGCCGGGTCACGTCGCACGTAAGAAGGTATATCTTAAGCAGCTTTCTAAGGTATAGTTCGGGGAACACACTTAGGAAAATAAACAAATTTGGTAAGATATATCTTTCGAGTCTTCTTAGCAGGCTAAGAGTGAGCGTTATCGGGAAACCGGGCCCTGTTCAGTTCAGCTCAGCTCAGCTCAGCTCAACTCAGTTCAGCTCAGTCCAGTTCAGCTCGGTCCAGTCCAGGCCAGTTCGTTCAGTCTAGTCCAGTCCAGTCCAGTCCAGTCCAGTCCAAAATAAGTTTTATTTTAATATTTTCCATTTTCATTTTAGTTAAAGTTTTAGTAAAATAGTTTGAATTACATTAATTTTATATTTTCCATTTTAATTTTCATTCTAAAATTCTAAAACCAGTGTTATTTTAGTGTCATTGAGAATCGTTTTTATTAATATTTTATATATATATATTTTTATTTCAGTCTTAGTTATTTTAGTACATCAAGCTAAAATGAATAATGTTTACTTGGCAACGGGCTGAAATAAGTTTAATTTTTACTTATATTTTATTTCAATGTAACGTAAATAATTTCAAGAAACAAAATTTTCGTTTAGTTTAGTTTTAGTTTTAGGATTAGTTTTAGTTAGCTCTAATAACCCTGCTTATTTCAGCTTTTTCCTTCTTTGTTAGATGGCATGTTGAAACGGTGGTTAATATTGCATTGGTGCAATGGGTGGATAATATCTGGGTTTTGTGGTTTTGACGTGTCGCACTCCAGACTTTTGCAGTTTTGCACACTGTAAAAAATTTGTAACACTCCCGAATCAAAAATTTCAATTGACCGATAACATCTAAATTTTTCAATTGGCCCAAGTGAAATTCTGTAAATTCTAAAATTAAATGTACAGATTTTCACTTGGGCCAATTGAAAAATTTAGATGTTATCGGTCAATTGAAATTTTTGATTTGGGAGTGTTACAATTTTTTTACAGTGCAGTTAAGAGTGTTTCTTTAAGAGCCAAATGTTACAGCCTTTACCGGGCGAAAAAACAGAGAAGTGAATGTTAAATTACCCGCACATATATATTCCCAGCACAGCATTATAATGGAAATGCCATTGACCTTGGGACTGAGGTCTATAAAGCAAGATTATTAAAAATATTCTGGAGCAGCGGCGGGGTGGCCGCCCTCGCAGACACCGAACAAACATGATAAAGTAAAAGACTTCTGCCCAAACACTCCCCTGACAGCCCGATGAATCAATAGAGGAAGGCGTTTATGCATCACGGCCTGTCGTGTTGATGTACCAATATCCCACATCACTACCTTTTACACAGAGAGAGAGAGAGAGAGAGAGAGACAGAGAGACATGCATGAGGAGTGCAGGAGTAATTTAAAGCGATCAATATCAGCCAGCCACTGACCCACAAAGTGAGGAGGTTTGCAAAGGTGGTTATTTTTAGCAGGAGCGAAGTTTTTCCCTCATAACCGCGGTCCTCCTGCCTCTCTCCAGAGAAGTGGGCTAAATTAGAGGATGACCTCGCGCCGCAGAAGGAAAGTTTAGCCGTGTGGCCTTAAGAAGGTCAGGCGAGCAACTTTTCCCAGAACTTTATATTTTGCATCTCGAGTCACAGGTTTGCGTGTCCTCTCGCAAATCGGAAATTGTAATATGATCCTCATATGGAGAATGAATAATGAATGAATAATCAATTAGTCACACGCTCAGATGGGCAGCAGCTCCTGATAATCGCTGAGGAATATTCCGGAGGAATCATTCTCGGGTTGTGAGTGACAGCAGAGATGAGCGGTGGGTGCTCACCAAAAACATAAATCATCGTGTTGTTAAAGGAGATACTTTGAACCTGTTCTCTGTATACAATGAAGGTGGACTCAAAAAAGATCCAAAAAAACATCATAAAAGTCTCATAAAATGTCAATATTAGTCCATATTCACGGAAAATCTAATCAAAACTCCATTTGCTTGTATTCAGATTTAGTGACTTAAAGTTTAGCATGTTCCTCACAGACATTGTTGGCTTGTATGGACTTCTTTATTTTATCATTATGAATATTCATATATTAGGTAACACTTTAGACTAAGGTCTCATTAGTTAATGTATTAACTAACATTAATAAGTTTCAGTAAAACAAGAAATAGTAAGTTTCTATTTTTATGTTTTCCATTTAAATTTTACTTAAAGTTTTAGTAAAATAGCTTTTATTAATATCTTGAATTAGTTTCTATTTTTATATTTTCCATTTTTATTTTAAAGTTTTAGTAAAATAGTTTTTAATTAATATTTTTATTTTTTACTTTTATATTTTCCATTTCAATTTTAGTTAAAGTTTTAGTAAAATAGTTTTTAATTCATATTTTTATTTTTTACTTTTATATTTTCCATTTCAATTTTAGTTAAAGTTTTAGTAAAATAGCTTTTATTAATATCTTGAATTAGTTTCTATTTTTATATTTTCCATTTCAATTTTACTTAAAGTTTTAGTAAAATAGTTTTTATTAATATTTTGAATTAGTTTTTATTTTTATATTTTCCATTTTTATTTTAGTTAAAGTTTTAGTAAAATAGTTTTTATTTTTATATTTTCCATTTTCATTTTTATTTTAGTTAAAGTTTTAGTAAAATATATTTTATTAATATTTTTATTCTATACTTTTATATTTTCCATTTTTTTTATTTTATTTAAAGTTTTTGTAAAATAAATTGTATTAATATTTTTATTCTTTACTTGTATATTTTCCATTTTCATTTTAGTTAAAGTTTTAGTAAAATAGTTTTTATTTTTATATTTTCCATTTTCATTTTATTTAAATAAATAAACTAATAAAGTTAATAATAATAAATAAATATTGATAAAATGTAATAGTCTATTAACTATTATGAACTATAACAGTGAGCGATACATTTGTTACAGTATTTATTCATCTTTGCCAATATTAATCATTCATTGTTTGTTCATGTTAGTTCACAGTGCATTAACTAATGTTAAAAAATACAACTTTTAATTTGAATAATGTATTAGTAAATGTTGAAATTAACATTAATAAATGCTGTAGAGTATTGTTCATTCTTAGTTCATGTTAACTAAAGTAGCGAACTAATTTAAACTATGAAACATTATTGTAAAGTGTGACTGTGTCACAATAATTGTATTATAATCATATTGTACTTTTTGGAGCTCAATAGCATCCGCATACATTCAAAGCACAATCTGCATTGTGTTTTTATGAGAAAATGAAAGCCATATGGGTTTAAACCTAGATGAGGGTGAGTAAATGATGACGCAAAACTCATTTTTGAGTGAAGTAACCCTTTAAACTCTCAGAAAGAGAAGATGAGAAGAGGAAGAAACATGTGCTGCTCTTTTCAAGCGCATTAGAGGATCACTTCTTCGGTCGAGAGCCGGCAGACGCTTGATAAAGAATTCATTTCACCTGCGGTCATGAAGAGGAAACTCTTGAATTATACATGATCTGAGTGTATATTATCAATATCTATATCATCACCATCATCAGGATCAAAAGAAGACGGACACTTTACAGACACTTTCTACAAACTCTTATGAAACCTTCAATACTGAGAAACAAACAAATAGAGTTTCTCCTGAGAGCTGAAAGGGTCCTTTTTCACTATTGTAGGAAATAAAATAGAATTAAAAGAAGGAAATTGTTCTGTAACAGGGTTGCATGCAACACTTCACAGTCGTTTCTTCTTCATGGGTTCAACATTTCACTCAGTAATGTTAGGCAGTTTTGATTAATATGCTGTTTAGTGTTGATGATCATGTTATTTTACATGTGCGTCAGCAATGCATGTGTCTTGGTTCTGCTTCTTCTTCTCCTGTGTTTTGATCAGGGGATTCTGCACTCTTTCAGTAGATGTGTAACAGCGCCCCCTACAGTATAACAGTGAAAACACAGACTGACAAAAAATTCAGTCAACGCCAGGGAAAGATTTAACATGTCTTGTATATTTATCTTCCCATGCTCAGTGCTTTTATTGCCTCCATCCAGAGGATCATTAATTATCAGAGTAACTGAGGAAATCCTCCAACAATCGAACACAAGAGAAGGGAATCTCTCTCCTCTAATACTGATCTATCCCCCGTCTCCGTTTCTCATTCAGTGTGAGCAGCGCACAGACCTTTATTTATCCAGATTAATTCTTCCACTCCGTATTATTCATAAAGTTGTGTGACCGAGCGCAGCCTCGCTTATATGATGACATGTCACTCCCTTCAATTGACTGAAGCGAGACTAAATCGTCATGAATAAAACAAAGAGCCGGTGAATAAACCAGCGGGCCATGATGCTCCCGAACCCATCAGCCGCGCTCTTCCAGGTGAAGGACCACTCATGATCCCACGGGAACCGAGAGGGAGGAACATTAGCAGCTTATGAGGACTGGAGGGAGAGAGAGAGAGACAGAGAGAGAGAGAGGGGCAAGAGAAACGGGGAGAGAGAGAGAGAGAGAGGGCGGGTGAGAGAGAGAGAGAGAGCGGGCGAGAGACAGAGAGACGGAGAGAGAGAGAGAGAGAGAGAGAGAGAGATGGAGAGAGAGAGAGAGACACACAGAGAGAGAGAGAGAGAGCGGGCGAGAGAGAGAGAGCAGGCAAGAGAGAGAGAGAGCGGGCGAGAGAGAGAAAGCGGGCGAGAGAGAGAAAGCGGGCGAGAGAGAGAGGAGAGAGAAGAGAGAGAGTGGGCGAGAGAGAGAAGAGAGAGAGAGAGTGGGCGAGAGAGAGAGAGAGAGACAGAGAGAGAGAGAGCGGGCGAGAGAGAGAAAGCGGGCGAGAGAGAGAGGAGAGAGAAGAGAGAGAGCGGGCGAGAGAGAGAAGAGAGAGAGAGAGCGGGCGAGAGAGAGAGAGAGACAGAGAGAGAGGTTTAACACATATTTATTTTATCATTTATCATATTCCATTAATATGTCATTCAAAAGTCTACAAAAACATCCAAAAAACAAAGACAAAAAAAAAACGCTTCAATCAATCCAGATTACAGCCCTTTCATTACATCTTTAAAACCAACATTTCATCCTCCCCGACCTCACACAAAACTCCCCACAGACCATATTGCAGAAAAATCTATAATGTTATTATTAACTATTTTGAAAAACAACGTAAGAAGTGCTCAAAATACAAAGTTCAGTCATTGTTCAGAGTAGCATAAGCGAGAACATAAAGGAAAAGGAAAGGTTTTTTTTTGGGGGGGGGGGGGTTTATGAGGTTAAGTGCTCACGGAAGAGAAGGGTTTTCAGTTGTCTTTCTGCATTCGGGATGAGGGAGGGGAGAGTATCACCAGCAGGGAACTGTGAATGAGAATGTTCTGGAAAGTGATTTTGTGGCTCTCTGTGATGGAACCACGAGACGTCGCTCTTTGACCGATCGTAGGCTTCTGGTAGGGATGTAGGCTTGTAGGAGTGAGTGAAAGTAGGAGGGAGCTGAGCCTGTGATAGATCTGTAAGCGAGCGTCAATGCCTTGAACTTGATGCGAGCAGCGAGAGGTAGCCAGTGCAGAGAGATGACCAGAGGAGTGACGTGGGCCCTCTTGGGCTCGTTGAAGACAAGACGAGCTGCAGCGTTCTGGATCATCTGTAGAGGTTTAATGGGCCATCCTCCACCCATTGCCATCCCTTAGATCTTCGATCTTTGCACATCCCGCTCTGACCAGACATTTCCTCACACTGCTCGAAGACAACATTTGTGTTTGTATCAAAGAATTATGAAACAGTGGTTCTCCCATAATCCAGTCCTGTGGTCGCGAAATCTCTCTGGTTACATAAAAAGTCATATTCCACACTTTTAAAGGGGTCATATAATGGTACATGCACTTTTACAAGTTGATTGTACTGAAATGTGTGTTGGCAGTGCCTGTACACAACCATCATAAAATGATAAAAATCCATCCAGTGTTTTTTTTTAATCTCCTTATATGTTTTCCCCCATCTCAAATCAAGCCGTCTGACCCTGTGACGTCACACGGTCGGACGCCCCTCCCACGACTGTTAATTGACAGCAGCGTTTCAACACAGACCCGCCCTGAGCGAGCTGTCAATCATAGTCCACCATTGTTGATACGCTGGAGCAGAATGGCGTGTCTGAGTGATTGTGGTGTTCTGTTCTTGGGTGTAATAACGAACACAGCATCATTTTGATGTTCCTAAATCCGAACCGCTGAAGACGCAGTGGCTGAGTTTTGTTTGCAAAGGGAATATTCCCCACGATCAACGTCAATGCTTTCATGTTTGCGCGAATCATTTCACACACCAGACTGCTTTACAAACGAGGGTCAGTAAAGTTGGTTTTGCTAAGAAACTGCTCCTGAAAAAAGGATCGGTACCAACTATTCGTGTTCCTGCTGCACCTCCAGAAGAAGAAGTGAGTGTAACGTTTTATTGACCTTTATATTAATCTTTGCAAATCGCTTGCACGCTTCACGATGAATGCGGCTAAGGTTTACACTCAGGGTACATTACGGCATGTTTTCTATGTACGACGTTCTCAATATAATTCATAATCCCCCGTTTATAATGAACAACGTGTTATGGTTATTGTGTTACAAACGGTGTCCGCACAGAACAGAGGGGCGGGGTGAGCAAAGCTCATTTTCATTTAAAGACACATGCACTTAAACGCCGTGCTGAAAACAGAGCTGTTTTTGACCAGGTAAAATGAGTGTTTTCTTACAATACTAATGAGAATTTTTAATTAAAGTGTATTACAAACTTTTCATTTAGACCCTAAAGAATCATAATAACTTTTACAAAAATGGCATTATATGACCCCTTTAACATGGATTGGTAGAATGAAGTCAAATGATTCAAATCCATTTCATTAACTTTCAATAAAAACTTGACTGCTTGTCATCTCCTAGATTCGATGTTCTTCTTAACAGAGCGCATGCCACATTTGTCCACTCCATGTCCTCCTCATACAACAGTCTCTGCAGTGCCTGTAATCTAAAGGTATGGATCCCGCTCATGTCTATCAGACTTTATCCCCCTCTTGAGTTGGAAGATACAGAGCTGACGCAGGAATCCAATGCTGTCCTGACCAAAAGAACTCCACCAATTTTCTCTGGATGCTTTTAACAATGTCATCTGGTGTCTCTAATACGTCGAGTCTGTGCCACAACATGGAGGCGGCCAGGTTATTTATAACCAAAACTCCCTGGAGGACAGCTCTGGCAATAGCCATTTCCATTTAGACACCTTCTCCAGCAAACCCTCCCAGTTCCTTTTTCTATAGCTTTCTACTCCTAAAAACACTCCGAGAATTTTTATACCTTTTCTTCCCCAATGCAATCCCCCAGGAAGTGGAGGTGGCCGACTATTTTCCCATTAAAACAATAAAACCATTGCTTTTTTCCCAATTGACTTTAGCGGAAGACGCTTCTCTCGTAAACATCCAAACTCTCACATAGTATTTGCATATCTTCTTGCCCAGTAACAAAAATAGTTACATCATCAGCATACAACACAAAACATCTCGACTCCCTTGGGTCACCTGGAACCATAAAACCCTTTGATTCAGTTCTTAATTTGCATAAAAGGGGCTCAATTGCTAGGCTATAGAGTTGCCCTGAGAGAGGACACCCCTGTCGATTACCCCTTCTAACAGGCGATGGATAAGTCAAGCCATTCCCTATCTTAAGCATTATTGAAGTCTCTTACATATCCATGAAATAAAAAAATCCCCGAACCCAAATTATTCCAAGACTTTAAAAATGTACTCATGACCCGATCAAAAGCTTTCTCCTGATCAATAGATAAAAATCCTACGTTGCAATTTTCATTAATACACATCAATAACATCTCTTAAACAGATTGTCCATGATTGTGCGACCCGGAATACATGTTTGATCTCCTTTGACCACAATATGTAAATGTTTTTTTAACCTATTGGCTAAAGCTTTTGCCAATATTTTATAGTCCGAGTACATCAAAGAAACAGGGCGCCTAGATCTCCACTTTTACATCACATCTCTCTGGTATAAGAGAGATCACAGCCCTCTGACAGCTATAGTTGGTAACAAACATTCACGATAAACTTCATAAAACTCTTCATCTAAAATAGTTCAAAAAGTCTTGTAAAATTCGGCCGGTAAACCATCTATTCCTGGTGCACGCCCTGTGGAAAGTTGCTGAACTGCATCCGAAAGTTCATTAAAGTTAATAATCAAGCTTTTTCTTTTCCTCAGGTTGCAACTTTGGAAGTCCTTGTAATAATTGTGCCATATTCTCAGTCACAGTCAGTATGTCCATACAAATCAGCATAAAAATCCATTGCCATTTTCCCCATTTCTGTTGGATTTGATGTTAGTGTTTTGTGCATTTTCCTTGAAGTGAGAGAGTCAATATCCTAGATAGAAGAAATTCTTGCTCTAATTAAAGCACCCTTCACTCTTTCCTCTAAGATGGATCTTAATTCAAGTTTACACCCAAAACATTTACATCCATCACACTTTCTATGCCTATAATTTCCTTCTCCAACTGCTCAATTTTCTGTTTAACACACACAGTAATATTGGAAAAAATCTGACAAAAACCCTTTATCTGTGTTTTCCCCATCTCCCACCATAGTGTCATTTTTTCAAAATTACCTTTATTCAATTTCCACATTTTCCAAAAATCACCAAACTTTTCACATAAAGACCTATCCTGCAGCAATTTAGTATTAAAGGGATGGTTCAGAGTAAAATCAACCTAGGGTCCTTTGCACCTCGAGCCAAACACTGCAAATTAATTATTTAAAAATCATACAATGTGATTTTCTGGATTTTTGTTTTAGATTCCGTCTCTCACAGTTGAAAAGTACCTATGATAAAAATTACAGACTTCTACATGCTTTGTAAGTGGGAAAACCTGCAAAATCGGCAGTGTATCAAATACTTGTTCTCCCCACTGTATATATTCTATCTAGTCTTGCTCCAGTTACATTCGAGTCTAGTATTTTAAACCATGTATACTGTCTACTTATCTGATTCATATTCCTCCACACATCAATTAACTCAAACTCTTTAATAATATTAAGAAGAGCATTACTAGACAGTGGATGAGACTCCTCTCTGTTCCTATCTAAAAGAACATTGGTAACACTTTATTTTACAGTGTCCTTGTATGTTACATGTACTTACCATAGTAATAACATTAAATTATGCATAATTACATGCAACTAAACCGAAACCAAATCCTAATCCTACCCTAACCCTATAGTAAGTACATGTAGTTGCTTAATATAACTCAGTACTTAAATATATAATTACACTGTAACAATGACACCTTAAAATAAAGTGTAACCAGAAATGGTTTGTGGTGCATTTCCAATCACCACCCATTATTATGCAAGAATCATTATCACATTTTCTTATTGCACTCTGCAACTTTCTAAACAATTCCACACGATCTGATCAATTGTTTGGAGCATAAACATTTATGAAAATAAATTTGAACTCATTTATTTGTCCTGTGACCATTATAACTCCCATTTCTATTTCTTCTGTTGACAGAATTTTCAAGTTTTGTGCCACTCTTAAAACACTCTCTCCCTCCCGCCATCTACACCTCTCCACCATTTTTACAATCTGTGTGTGTTTCTTGCAAAAAAGAAACATTTAAATTCTTAATATTAATTAATTCTGCCACCATTGCTCTCTTGCTCCCGTCTCTTCCTCGTTTAATATTTAAAGAGGCTACTCTTATCATCTCCATAGAATATATAAAGAGACAGAAAAGAGAGACAGAGAGAAATAAAGAGTGTAGTAAAGTCACCCAGAGTGATGTGTAAAACATTGATTCAGTTATTTGAATTTACGTTTTATGGGGGTTTATCCCTTCGCAGTTTTGCAAGAACCTTTTTTTAAACGAAGTTTAAAGTTCATCTTCTCCAGCCTTCCTCTGCCAATAACGAACAGAAGTCTCAAACCTCTTCAGATCAGAAAAATAACTCCACACATCAACAGATTTTCCAAAGGTTTCGTCCAAGAATGTATTTATTTCATAGTGAATAAACCTGCTCACAGCTTATTTGCGAAACATCTGACACGTCTGAGGTATCAGACAATCCACCACCATCATCATCATCATCCTCGTCATCATCATCCATTCCTGATTGCACCTCGAAGATCCTATCCTTCCTCAAACCGTTTGCATCATCATTCACAAAATTATTTTCCTCTCTATTTCTCTGTCTTCCACTTTTTGTTACATGCTTGCTTTATCGAAATTGATGTTTTCTTTGATTATATAACTTCTCATGTTAATTATGTGTAATTATTGGTTGTCTCCATCTGATTTTCTGCTTGTTTGATTGTTATAATAAGCAGATTGCTTGTTTCTTTGTCTGTCCACTGTTTGTATTATTTTGTGAATTGACCTTGGGACAAAAAAGGTGCTATAAAAAATAAACATTATTATTATTATTATTATTATTATTATTATTATTATTATTATTATTATTATTATTATTATTATAATCACCCTGCTCAGACCCCAGTGCTTCTCTCAACACTCACATCAGTCCCAACATTAACTTTCTTCATTTTTCCCTGCTTTGTCTCACTACCAGAAACTTCCTCGGAATATTTTTCATTATTAGGGGACGAATCTTTTCTTATTCTTCCTTCCTTCAAATTTGAATCCACATTCTGATCCTCTTTATTCCTCATTGCTGCTTCATTTGGTACATTACTCTTTTGCACATCGTTTTCCTTTACACTTATCTGAAGTATTTCTAGGACCTGCTTCATTCTCAGATTCAACTCGATGAGGACAAGACAGCCTCACATGTCCAATACAACCGCAATCGAAACAACGCATCTCTCCCGTGCTCGCAAAATAACAATTTTTTTTCTTTCTTTTTTTTCGATTAAATAATCGAATACAAGAAAGAGAAAGAAACGGTGAAAATTTTAGAATATTTCCTCACACCTAGATCACCCTCCCATGCATTCCCTTCCCAATTCCCAGCATGCACCAGAGAGAGAGAGAGAGAGAGAGAGAGAGAGAGAGAGAGAAAGAGAGAGAGACATGCACTCTCCATTGGTGCCGGAGCACAGAGTTCTTGTGAACAGAAGGTGTCTCGCCACAGGGAGTGGAAAGAAAGAAGTGGGACGAGAGAGACATTATTTCTCAGAAGTTGCTCTTTCATCTCTCTGGAGACTTCATTTAGATGAAGTATCACCTTTGTTCAGGGTGTTTCTCCTTAAATAAGGGGTTTTGACACATAGTAACACTATAAAACTATAAAATGAATGCGGCTAGCAGCTTACATAGAAAAATATATACACTACTGTTCAAAAGTTTGGGTTCTTTTTAAGTCGCCTTCATTTATATAGTGCTTTAACAATACAGATTGTTTCAAAGCAGCTTTACAGTGATACAGTTTTTCTGAATTGCTAAAACACATTTCTTGAAACTATCACGCACTTTCTCAAAACCTTAAACACAAAACCAAATTTTCACACCACATTCAGAGAACCTCTGGCTCTTCTGGCAAAATCAAACAATTGCCTCAAAACCATTTTATCTGTGCTCAAAATCAAACAATGCTTTCAGAGCATACACACAATGAGTCAATATTATAAACACTACAGATCATTCATTAGACACTACAGAGAAAAATGGAGAACACAGAATCCAAAGCATGCAGTTAAAGAAAAAAAGTATTTTGTTACAAAGTAAACAAAATTTGCAATTACGTAAAAAAGTATAGTAATGACTACTAACATTAGTAAGGTGAATAGATTACTGTATGCACTGCAAGTATAGTGTTGTACTGAATATTGTATAGTATTGAATGTCTGGATATTCAGCACTTGCATACTGTAAAAATACAGTGACCCAACTGCAAAAGCCATAAAGGTTACAGTAAAAAACTCTAAATGAAAAGCATGTTACAGTCACTCAAAAGAGTTGTGCAACTGCAGAATCAAGGTCAGTGAGAGAGATTTGACATGTATTCTGCTTCAGCATCGCGTCTTCATGTTCTGGTGGAGGAGTTTGTCCACATCACAGACACACTGACATCTCTGGAGGCAAAGAGAAAAACCCTAAAGCCAGATCCAGCCTTGACAGTGTTTTCCACACATGCTCTTCATCATCCTCATCCTCATCCTCCTTGTTCACCACCTCTTACACGCACTCTTCCTCCTCTCTCTCTTATATCTTTTCAATCCATATAGGTATCAACATTCAGTGCAACATTTTGAGTCAATTTTGGCACTCTAAACGGACTTGTATTATGTACAGTTGGTTTGGTCACATCATTAGAAATAAGTGTGAACAATTTTGAGTCATTGTGTGTAAATGATGACAAGAGTGTTGTAGTTGTGTTTATCAAGACTGGAGTAATGATGCTGAAAATTCAGCTTTGATCACAGGAATAAATTACATGTTAAAATGTATTCACAAAGAAAACAGTTATTTTAAATGGTAAAAAATATGTCACAGTATTACAGTTTTTTTATGGATTTTTGAACAAATAAATGAGAGAGACTTCAAGCCCAAACATATGAACAGCATATTACAACAATACATATTTAATGGGGTGAATTCAGGGCTACTGGGACACTTTTTGCCATTGAGTTGACTTGTAAAAAGTGTCCCAATCAACCTGAATTCACCCCATATACAGTACTGTGCAAAAGTCTTGATATGATCTGATCTCAAGTATGATCTGATCTCACCATCATCGAGTCCGTCTGTGATTACATGAAGAAACAGAAGAAACTGAGACAGACTAAATCCAGAAGAACTGCGGGAACGTCTCCGAGACGCTTGAAGAAACCTTCCTGCAAAGCTACAGGACTGGGAAAAGCACTGGCACTTGTGTTAAAATGCTGTAAAGTGAGAATGCTTTCAAAAATAAAATCACAAATTGAATTTTTAGCGCAATTTTCCAACAGACAAAATTGCGATTGTTAACTCATGATTTCTGTTCTGTCTGTGCGCACCAATCTTGCACTTCTATCTACTCCTCAACTAGACCACCTAGAGACTTCGGGTTTTCGGCATTATGTTAAGGAAGGTCTAATCTCGGGAACGCACAAAAATAAATAAATAAATAAATAAATAAATAAAAACGGAAAAGATTTACTATCTCTTAGTGTTGTGATCCCATGAGGTGAGAAAATTGCGCTAAAACACTCACCGAGTTTTTATTACTTGTTTTATGATTTAACTTCTATTAACTAATTCAAATCAATATGGTGTAACGACCCTTTGCGTTTAAAACGGCTTTTGTCCAGGTACACTTGCACATAGTTTTTCAGGGAGCTTTACAGGAAGGTTTCTTCAAGCGTCTCGGAGACGTTCCCGCAGTTCTTCTGGATTTAGTCTGTCTCAGTTTCTTCATGTAATCACAGACGGACTCGATGATGGTGAGATCAGATCATACCGGCTGTAGTCAGACTCCTTGTGCATACTTAAATCTCACTGCATTATTACAATTAATGGCAAAAGAAGGTTTGGAAATGTAAACTGATATTTCCTACTGACACACTACAGCAAAAGATAGAAATAACTGACTTAAAACCATTTTTTTGGGGGGGGGGGGGGGGGTATTAACATGCCTAAGACTTTTGCACAGTACTGTATATATATATATATGATCCATGGTCCAAAAACCATGGTACCATTTCCACTGTAGCACGACCTTTATTGTAATGGTTGTGTTTCTTGTGAAATGAACATCCCCGTCCAATTTCTCACACACAAAACGTCACTTCTTGACTAATTGCAGACAGCCGTTCCTCATTCTGATCCAGTCGTGAAACAGATGCTGAGCTGCATGTGTTTCATTAGCATCGTAGAGCAGCTCGTGCTCCGTTCCACAGGCTTCACGCCCCCCCCCGAGGACCCGGATCCGTACGGATGCCAATCCCGCCAAATGAGCCCCCTCTCCATGTCATAACCTTGCCAGACAAGTGGAAAAGATGTAATCCGTGGGATTCAGGTTGTGATGAGGGAATACTCTCCTGCCAAACACAGCAAATCCCAGAGATATCAGCATCTGAGCTGCACATTTCTGCTCCTCGGATCATTTCCCAAGGATTGCTTCAATTGACTGTCGCTCGCTGGAAAAGAGCTGTAACCTGTTAATAAAGTGACAAGAGGCGTTCAGGTTCTGCCAGGGCTTTTCTCCACCCGTCAGTGAACACCTGATCGGCCTCGGGACGCCTGGACCTTCTGCTGTCCTGGCTGCGCTTTAACGAGACATCTCAACATGCTGAAGGAGTAGTTAACCCAACAATTAAAACCCACTCACCAAACCTGTATGATGGTCTCTGTGGAACACTAATGAGAAATTAATAATTTAATCATTTTCATCAGTGACAGTTCGGCTGTGAATCTCCAAAAAGGACAAAAAACTGTCCATTTGTGCAGCATACAGGCTTCAAATCAGGCCACATGAAGATTTATTAATAAGTTTACTTATTTACTGTAAACCTGTAAACACCATGCCAGCAGCAGGGCTTTTCTAAAGGTAAAAAAAAAGTAAATAGCAAAAGACGTACAAAAATGTATGTAGAATATGCTAACTGGTGCAAAAAGCACAGCTTGAAAACATTTATTTTATTTTTTAAATATATTTTGTTTAAACCTTTAAATAAATAAAAATAGATATTAAACATCTGTCATTATACACTGTAAAAATAAATATTGCGGTGCAACTTAAAATTCAACATTAGAATAAGAAATGTGTTGTTTCAATTTAAAAAATTATGTGTTCATGCTTGACTTAAAATATTACGTTTAGTTAAGATGTTTACGTTATCTCAACACATTTTAAGTGATTATTATGACCACTTGCAGCAAAAAAAATTTACAGCGAAATTAGAAAATGGACTTAAAGGGGGAAGAAAAATTAATCTGAAAAGACACAATTCCTAAACTTAAAATACATTTTGAGTGTATGCAAAATGTATTTTTTTAATATATTTTGGACAATATGAATACATTTAAAATAAATATATTTTAATATCTGTATTAGCATTCTATTTTTTATGGAAGCTTGTTTCCGCCACTGAATAATAAATAAATAATGATAATTGCGAATTTTTATCTCACAATTCTGACTTTTTTTTCTCACAATTGCGAGATATGAAGTCAGAATTGTGAGAAATAAAGTCGCAATTCTGAGACATGAAGTCGCAATTGCGAGATATAAAGTCAGAATTGTGAGATATAAACTATTCTGAGGTGTAAAAAAAAACGTCTGTCTTTTTTTCCTTAGAATTGGACTTTATATCTCACAATTGTGAGTTTATATCTCACAATTCTGAGAAAAGATGTCAGAATTGCGAGATATAACCTCGCACTTATGTGATATAAAGTCAGAATTGCGTGATATAAAGTCGCAATTGTGAGAAAAAAAGTCAGAATTCTGACTTTATACCTCCCAATTGCGACTTTATTTCTCAGAATTGCGACTTTATATCTCGCAATTCTGACTTTATATCTCGCAATTCTGACTTTATATCTCGCAATTCTGACTTTATATCTCGCAATTCTGACTTTATATCTCGCAATTCTGAGAAATAAAGTCAGTATTGCGAGATGTAAACTCGCAATTGTGAGATAAAAAGTCGCAATTATCTTTTAAAATGTTTTATTTTGTGGCGGAAACAAGCTTAATTAATTTTTGGCCATTTTGAATATTTAAAAAAATATATATTAGGCTGTATCTAAAAATATATTTGGTTACACTTTATTTTGAAAGATATTTTACTAACTATAAGTGACTTTGCAACTACATGTCAACCAACTCTCATTAGAGTATTAGTAGACTGTTAGGGTCCGGTTCGTGTATATTTTACCATATATTTTTTGCTGTATGGATTCACAACATTTTTGAGTGAAGTATTTCTTTAAACCAAAGCCAGACGGATGTTTCTGGCTTCCAGGAACCCGGAGTGTCTTCAAGGAAGGGAGGAACTAGTCTGCGCTCTCATTTTCCCTGAAGGGAAATTTGTTTCTCCCAGTCAGACTGAATTTGACGCAGCCATGTCATTACCTCGACAGACGAGTCTCTTCTCAAACGGGGTCCACAGAATTGGTGCAGTCAGTGGTTTGGGATGAAGTAGATGCATTTTAATGAAGTCTCCCGCTGAGAAAACCAGAGAAAAGGACAAAAACAAACCAACAGCTTGAGTTTAACTCAGGAGGACGCCTGGAACTGGCATCTTGTGTTTGATGTGATTAACCTAGATGGGTTTTAACATTGACACATAGCCTATTTTACTGGTGCATATCTAAACGCTTAGGCTATATAAACACATTTACACATCTGCCCTGTGGAAAGCATCATCCGACACATAACGCTGATAAAACGAGCACATTCAAAATCCCTTCTGAGGAAGATTAGGACAGGTGCAATAAATGGCTTTTGTCTTACAAACATGCATTTGCTAACAAATGAAGTAAATTGCTCTTGAGGGAGTAAATCTGGCTATTAGTTTCATGTCCTTGCTGTTTTTGGCACCTCGCTCCCATCGGGCCGGAGGGACACAGTTTGTCTGTCCCACATTAATATTGATGCGATGTCCGGGCAGGGCCAAGTCTCTGTGTATTCAAATAAACATTGTGCTTCAGATAAACTGAAGGGCGTTCGCTGACCTCGGCCATCGGTCCTGCTGAATTGACACGCCGCCTTCTGAGTTTCTGCCTGTGAGATTGGCACCAGAGGTCAAGAGCTTGAGTCTGCAGATATTAAACAGTCTGACCGACATGTAAAGCCACCAACCACAGTTTGGTTTGTTCGTATGTGCCATTATTTTTCCCTTTTGTTGCAGATCGTCTCTTCCCAGTCTGTCAGTTACGCTCTGGACTGTGTTTCCCGAAAGCATCGTCAGCCAACTATGGTCGCATAGTTATTCCGTCATTATCAGCATAGTTTAACGAGTCGGTGTTTCCCGAAAACATCGTTCCAACGAACATTCGCAAACAGCATCGCAAAGTTGTGTGTTTGGAACGACAGATCTTGATCTGAGTTTCTAGTTTGCATGACATGTGGACTCAATAAATCCTGATCTTGAGCAAAACAAGCAAGCTGACATTCAGTACAGCCTGTATCTTTTATTTTAAAAATATACAAATGTCATTTACGTCTTTTAGTTTGTCAAGATATTTAAAGAGTCGTTTCTGAAGAGTGCGCATGTGCATTCGTGCTCTAGTGCGTAAGAACGAGTCTATGATTGAATCTGGAAATAAAGCAAAATCCTCATAAAAGTCCTCCAATGCCATGAGTGTAATTTATAGCAAAACATCTTGCGTTAATTCGACCTCAAACAGATTCATTAAAAGTAGTTATTACTCCACCAAGTGCGTGACGTCATTAAAGGGGTCATGACATGGTTTTTGTTTTTGTTTTATTATGTTCCCTTAGGTGCAATTATAGTATTACTATAGTTTTTTGGACAAAAAACTTTAAAATTTGAGTGATTTATGACCTTTTCCCATCCTGTTTCTCATCCTCTGATTCAAACAGTCTGTTTTGGGGGTGTTTCCCCTTTAAGAGTTCAGTCTTAACGCCCACTGTTATGATTGGCTAACGTAATTGGCTAAAAGTAGTTGGTTTTAAGATTAAATACATTACTTTGCGGCGTCGTTGTTGTTGTTATATACCAAAAGATCAAGGCAAATTTGGTTTCTCATGTCATGACCCCTTTAACCAATGTGGTTGAACTACCAATTTGCGACAATACGGTTTCAGGAAACAGTCGTGACTAGCTAAGTTGATTTCTTCAACGATGCAAAACAGCGAGTTACGCCATTGTACGGGAAACACACCCCTGTTTACTTCCTGTCTCTATGAAGCCCCTCCTTCTGAAAAGCACACTGTGCTCTGATTGGTCGGCTGGAGCAGTGTGTTGTGATTGGTCAAGCGCTTTGAGTGTGTTTGGGAAATGTCCCGCCCCTTACCATAACCACCAGTTTCAACACACTACTAACTAACTCAACCAGGCCCCGCCCCTTTATTCTGCGCATTAATTATTTAAATGAGGAATATTGTGGCGTGTTCGTTCCCGAAAGAAACTCGAGACTACAATGGAGGCGTTTCTGGGAGTTCAGGAACAGTGACACTGATATAGAGAATAAGTGGGAATAAAGAGATGAACTCAAAACTCAATTGAATGAAATGCTAAAACGATAAGCAGGCCTTTTTAGGGAAAAGACACGCAAATATCTTTTTAGACGGCCACATTTCTCAAACGTAGAGGAGCAGATGAGCAATTCAGCATTTCTAGTATTCTCCATGCACTCAAAAGCCAAATTAAAATACTGTTTGCAGATGCGAATTCAATATACGTCAACGTCTCCGAGAGGATTTTACAATACTATCGTCTGCTGATATTTTTAAATGAGCCATGGGTGGGGACAGTCGAATTATTCATGCTACATTTACACTAATGAGAAAAAGACTTTCCTCGGAGCGCTCCTGGAGCAAACTGGGGGAGTGTTTTCATAAAACTCGGCGGTAGATCCATATAAACCTGAGCTGGATATTAAATTATAAGGATATTAAAACTCTCCCTGGGGTGAAGCACGAGGCGTCGTCCGGAAGGAGGGCTGGGAGATTTTAATAAGAGTAAAATATTATCTTGGACATTTGTAATAAAGGGATAGTGCTGTATTTTCTCTCTGCCCCCATATTCATTCATTCTAAGAATTATTTATTGCCGCTCGAGGAACTGACACAGTTTTTCTCATTAGTTGTAGCGGCTGCCGTCATGAAGTCAGATATGAGCTGCTTGCCAAGAAAGATTAGCGGTCGGAGTTGCATATGAACATGTGAGAATAACCCTTAACGCAGGTAACATAACCTCCGGTTCACTGTATATAGACTTGATATTTTGGGACACGGTGTGCATAATTGTCATTAGAATAATGTCACGATGCAAAGAATCTCAAAGAAACCAATCAGTGTTTTTGAACAAATCTTTTAAGTAAACAAAAGTTGGGCTCATTTGATTTTGGACTTGATTTGGTCATGAACGACTGACAATGAATCATTGACTCACAGATGACTACCAGCATAGCTACTGTATGTAACCTGCAGAAAGAGTCACTGAACCAGTGAACCAATCAAAACAAATCTTTTTGCTGGGGAAACACTTACAATGTCTCTCTCAAAAACACTTTCTTTTTTCTTTTTTTTTCTTTTTTTAATCCAAGCAGATTTGTTGGCATGCCAATTTTACTGAAAGGATAAGACTTGATTCCACCATGAACAACTTTTTCAACTGAGTCAATGAATCAACGACTCACTCATAACACACAGATGACTCACTTGACGCCACCTGCCAGCATAACTATGTAACCTAATAACCCTTAACGCAGGTAACATAACCACCGCTTCACTGTATATAGACTTGATATTTTGGGACATGGTGTGCATAATTGTCATTAGAATAATGTCACGATGCAAAGAATCTCAAAGAAACCAATCAGTGTTTTTGAACAAATCTTTTAAGTAAACTAAAGTTGATTCGAAGGCTCACTAAAGATTTGTTGACATGCAAATTTTAATAAAATGATAAGACTTGATTTGGTTATGAACGACTCTGTTGAACGAGTCACTGAATCAATGAATCACTCATTGCACACAGATGACTCACCTGACAGCATAACTACTGTATGAAACCTGCAGAAAAAGTCCCTGAACGAATTTAAACAAATCTTTTTTGCCGGGGAAATGCTTACAGCGTCTCTCAAAAATACTTTCTTTTTTATTCAAAGTAGTTTTAATAAACTGATAAGACTTGATTCCATCATGAACGACTCTTTCGATTGAGTCAATGAATCAACGACTCACTCATAACACACAGATGACTCACCTGACTCAACTGTAACCTGCAGATAGAGTCACTGAACGAATCTAAACAAATCTTTTTGCTGGAGAAATCCTCTTTCTCTTGAAAACACCCTTTCTTTTTTACTCCAAGTAGATTTGTTGGCATGCGAATTTTAATGAAAGAATAATAAGACTTGATTTGTTAATGAACGACTCTATTGGTCGAGTCAATGAATCAACGATTCACTTGTAACACACAGATGACTCACTTGTCACCACATAACCTGCAGAAAGAGTCACTGAACAAAAACAAATCTTTTTGCTGATTGGATTTAAGTAAAAACTTTTGAGTTCACTGTGATAAATCTATCAAATATAATATCCTGTCTTCCAGATGTAGAGTTGAAATATAACCTGGAAATGTTCTTGACCTGTTTTGTGAGATTCGTTCATGTTTCAGAGTGAAATGATATGCTCTAATACGGCACGACTACTAATTTCGATTTTCCAACAATAATGTCTCCAAAGACTTAGCAGTTAAAATAAGCATCTTTATTCCACACATACATCTCCCGTGAGACAGTTGTTGCTTTATCTATTGATTATAAGACTCACTCTGATCGATTCACCCTTTGCTGTTACTAATGCAGGCAATTTAGTCCCATGGCTGTTGTAATCCGACTCCTATCATTCAATGCTTTAAACGGAGGCTCTCCTGCGACTGATAACGCAGCGCAAATGATGGAGGTCTCAGATTATCAGCAGTGTCAAATAAACGTCATGTCATGAGGATAACCTGCCACAGTACAACATTACACCGTCTTTATCAGATGTGCGTCGTTCTCAGCGTGAGGGTGAATGTTTAATAAATGGTGCGGACTTCGTCTTAATGGCGGAGTGTGTGCCGGAAAGCAGGGAATTAGGCCTGAAATGAATCTCATTTGCAATAAATCCTCATCATCTGTACTCAGATCAGCCTCGGACAAAAAAACCTGCCGGCTTGCTGGCGGCAAAACTTGCTCTGGTGACCCAGTGGAATAGAGATTGCTCATTTTCTGCACATTTTCCCCAATTAAACTTGTTCCTGTGAGCGCAGGGGTCAACGGGGACCAACAATCGCTGTAGGGTTGAGCCGGAGCGTTTACGTGATCCATTGCCTTCATCCTGACAGGAAAATACAATGATGGAAAACGTTTTTGCTATCAAATTATATTAAAACTGCCTCAGTGAGAAGCAGTATCAATTTTGGACGAGGCATCCTCGGCTAAATATAATCAGGCGCTCTTCGATTGAAAGCAGGTTTATACAATCGCTGTAATTTCATGGAGGTGTGCTTTCATAATCAAATGTTGCGTGCGCTAATGATTTTTTTTTTTCCTCCGGAAAGCTTCAAAACAGTGATAAGACAGAAATAACCCTGCATCAGCAAACCAGATGCAAAGTGGGAATGGGAAAACCAATAACTCAATAATTCGCCATCCTATTTCCCATTATGTTTTTAACTTCATGGCTTTTTAAGTGGTGTTTTACCAAAATAAATCAAAGCGTATAGCCTATCTTTGCTTGTCTGTGAAATTGAATCCCGTTCTAATATCTGAGTATTCGCCGTCGCATTTAGTGCATCCAATTGCAAATAGTACATTTTGTTTATTCCTCTGTGTGTGTGGAAATATTTAGAGCATTAATGATCAAATGCTTCATTATAAATGCCAGCTGGTTGCAGCTGAATGAAGATTTGAGCGACGGGGAAGAAAAATAGCACAAGTGTAAAAGCTGTTATTTTGTAAAGACTGATGAAATATTGAATCCTTTCTCTCAAAGATTACCTTTCTCATGCCTCTGTCCCTGTAAAATGAGACGAGGGGCATTTGTTGTGCTCCAGTCTTCCCCAGAGAACCTTGAATCGATGGAGAATCGCCGGGCTGGGTCTCTAACATGTAATCACAAACCTTCATCATGTGATCGAGACCAGAGAAGTTTGGAGTGAAATAACTGTGGTCTGAATATAATAGATGTGTTGACTAGTTTAATGATCATTCGTTTATTTTGATGTTCTCGACAAAGCTTTTTCTGCCCTACTGCAACAAAATGATGAGCAAAAGATGCACATTCAGTGTATTTGAGACTGTATCTTATAATTTATCAATCTCGCATTGCAACGGACAACGACGACAAAGTAGTTTAGTCGCATCATAAAACTTCTGAATGAGGAATATTTTCCTGCGTTTAAGTGTTTAAGTGAAAAACATTTCAGTGTTTTCTTCATCAGCACATCAAATGTGTGCAAACTGCATTGATCAGTCAACATTGATAATTACAGCTTTTGTCCAATAATTATTAGCTTTTGCGATGATTGACATGCACACGGCCAAATTAAAGTCATACAGAAATGCAATTATGGGTTGCATTTCTTAAAAAGTTGAGAATGGAGAGCTATAAGAAGCATATGTTTACATGCACTCACTTTCGCCAGTCAGAATGTTCTGAAATGCTGCAATTCAATAAACACACAGTATTTGTTTGCATGTGCGTTACATGTATTCCAAATAAAACGTCATGTCATGACATGCTTATTAGCAAATATTTAGAAAAAATTCAGTCTCATCCACTGACCAGTTCATAAAACATAAGACATAAATGCCTGTACGTAATCATACACATACTGTAATGGATAAGTTGATCCGATTGAGAAAATAGTCGCGTCGTTAACATGTTTTCATCAGATTATTTCAGGTCTAAACCACCCATTTCAATCTGATTTAAATTTAACTTGGATTGAGCTCAATTGGATCGATTTAGGTGTTTACATGAAGGCTTTTCAGTCCGATAGTGTAACGTGCTTGACTCGCTCGACAAAGGAATATACAGGAACACTTTAATGGAAATGTTCACAGGAAACATGTAGAAAGCATCTATGAACATACATAGACCACACAGATCCACATGACGGAAACTAAGGGCATTTAAACACTGGGACTAATGGGATAATTAACGAGATAACAGGTGGGAATAATGAACTAATTCCCTAAACCAGCGGTTCTCAAACTGGGGTGCGCAGACTGACCTCCGGGGGTGCGCGAGAGAATGTTTGTAATGGTAGAAAATTTGTCTTTTTGTTATTTTTTAATAAAAAACATTTTTTAATCTAATTTAAGATTAAATTAAGATTAAAAAAGATTAAAATAATAGGTAAACTTCACATGTCAGTTTTATTGAGAAATAAAATTTCTCATTACAAGGTTTTAAATTACTAATAATTTAATTTTACTAGTACGTCTGCGTCACAATAGCCCCGCCCATATCATATTAGGTGCTAAGTGATAATTAATTAGATTTTTTTTTCGCTTACTACATTCATCAAAATGATGGATTTCTGGGCTTCAGCAATGATGGAGTATCCAGGATTGTCAAAGCTAGCACTTAAATTGTTGATGCCCTTTGCTACCACATACTTATGTGAGGCAGGCTTTTCTGCATTGACATTGTTGAAAACCAAACATCGACAAAGACTAGATGCCGAGAATGATTTGAGAGTAATACTGTCATCCATTACCTCGAATTTTGATGATCTGTGTGCAAACATGCAGGCCCATCCATCGCACTAAAAAAGGGTAGGAAGCAATAGTAATGTTTTTTTATTTATAACTGTTTTTGACTGAAATTTTGATGTTTTATAATGAATATTTCTATTTAGTTCTTGTGGTTAAAATGTGATGTTTAACTGGAGTAAGGTGGTGGGGGTGCTTGACAGGTGTCAAACACTAGAAAGGGGGGTGCATGCTGCAAAAAGTTTGGGAACCACTTCCCTAAACTAACACAGCAAAACTAGGACACAGGGAAAACACTAATGAACTCAAGATGACCAAACATGTGACAGATAAAACATCTGATGCTTTGAGTGCATTTAAATGTAGTGTAAACTGTTTTCCTCTACGGTCAACTACTATCAGATTGAAGAGAAACTTGACTAATTATAATGAAACTTAACAGTTTGCTGTCTCAGAAAATGAAAACAGAAACAAGTGAGTCAGTTGACATTCACTAAGTGTCTATAGCTACACCTCGGATGTGGATGGCACATATTTCAGGTAGTTGACGTCACGGATTAAACAAGTGAGGGTTGCTTTATTGATGGAGCCGTTATGAATATTTGAAGAGGCTTTGAGCCGCCTGTGAAAGAGCGCTGGAGGTTTAGTGAGCGTGGCATTTGTCTCCCACCTATACAAGGCAGCTCTCTGTCACTCAGGTGTGTGCTGGAGATCCGGTGCAAAGGCAGACGATCCAGCGGCACAGGGGAATGAAATGTCAGGCCCGCTTGAAGGCTCTGGCACATTGACGTGCTGTATAAAGCCCAGACACATTCAGCTCACCTCTGATTCCTCCATACGTGGCAGTGAGGTGTAATTATGAGAGAAGTGTCAACACCTCGAGAGTGATTCCTGCGCATTCAACACCTTGAAATGAGAAAGCGCTGCAGGTTTTATGATTTTACCTTGTAATGCAAATAGTATTAAACCAAGAGTATTTCGAGCTATGTGTTAATTAAAGGTGAAGTATGTAATTTATTCAATGTTAACGTTATTTCTTATATACTTAATATACAGAAAAGGCAAAGAACATCCCCCTGTGGTGAAAATCCAGCTTTTAATATTGTCTATGTGGTGTTTTTAATACACTTTAAGACAATCCATGTGTAAATTCATAAGTCGACACCATTGCTGAGTATTTCCTCCTTAAAACTGCAGTGAACCAAAGACAGTCTCAAAAACACGCTTTGAAATCGCTGGTGTTTCTGACGTCACAAACTACCTTGTAACCAATCAGATCAACGTGTGATCGTCAACCAGTGGATCTCTGAGCTGAGTGAGTGAGTGGAGGCGGGGCTCATTTGCATAGTCATAGAACCGCGCATACTAAATGAGGCAAGGGTGTCGAGATACGTTCAAGATATTTTAAGACATGAAGAATTTTTTACTCATTCAAAGATGAGTTTTAAGGGATACAATTATTGACCACAGATGGACTTTAAAGGTTGAAAAACATAAAAAAAATAAATGTATGGCACTTGATCAGTTTGTCTAATAAGTTATTTAAAGGTAATATTGAACTTAAATATAATATTGGGAAATAAAAGTAAGGAAATGAGTTGCATTTTTGCACTTCTGGTTCCATCGTCCCGCAGTCAATGGGTTTTTAAAGTCTGTGGTCGAGATATTTTCACTTTGTGATTAAAAATACATCTCCAGTGAATAAATCTCTGCGTGGAGCATAAAACGAGACACAACTCACAAGACTGTTAGTATGTGTGTTGTCTTTCTATAACCTCTTGATCTTTATTGTTAATTGGATGCGTTTGTCGTTTACGCTACAGCGATCACACACTCTTCTGAAACTCTGATACACAGGTGACCTTTTCCTCCCGCCCACCTGGAAGCTTTCCCAGAGACGCTGCTCGTCTTTATACTGTATATGTTCTTCATGCATGGAATCACAATATAAAGAACCTTGAACCCTTCTAGTCCCGTTGGTATATAAGTAGGCGTTTAGTATGCAGTGCGTTGCAGATTTTGCTTCCTGCATATTGTTTCCTTGATGTCATTTCGGCAGGACCGTATTTTACGAGAGAAGTGCACATTTTATGATTATCATGCTTGTGCAACCAAACTACACTTCCCGTTACTGTCTGCAGCGGCATGAGAATGATGAAACATAAAGCATCAATGACATATCCCTTGCTCTTCATTTTGTGCTGAAACAAAACGTTTTTAGAGAATTTAAATAAATGTGAAATTTCCCAGCGAGTCGTTTATTCTGACCCAAATCACTTGAACGCATCACTACATCGCTACTTCTGAACTTCGCATGAGAAAAAGAAGTTCGTAGGAGGACTTGAAGGCAGCTTATATGTCACAGTCTTCCAAACCATTAAACTTAAGATTTCATGAATATCAAAACACATCAAAATTCATATTTTTTGAAGTCAAGCTGATGAAAGTGGTGAAAAACATCAAAGAATGTCTATGTTAAAACTTCCATACTGCTTGTACTATTTCTGTATAAAGTGCGTGCAAATGCTCAGTATGCATGAAATACACCATACATTTGTCCAGTGATAAGTTAGTACCATTGATACACTATTATAGTTCAATAATTGAATTAGATTTTTCATTATAATTTTAGTTTTAACAATTTTGTCATTTTTATTAGTTTTTTTGGTAACACTTTCTATTTATAATGCATTATAAGGGTATCCTTAATGCATTATAATACATTCATAATGCCTTATTGTATCATCTGATAAATAATCATAACAACAGTTACAATACATTATAATACTTACCTATTTGTGGTTATAACTTTTAAGATTACTATGCATTATAACACCAGATGAAGCCTGCATTTATACTGCATCATAAGGGTATTCTTAATACATGCATAATACATGCATAATGCCTTATAAGCAACCTTGTATCATCTATGTTGTATCATCTAATAAATAATCATAACAACAGATTACAATAACAAGATTACTATGCATTATAACACCAGACGAAGCCTGCATTTATACTGCATCATTCATGCATTATAATACATGCATAATGCCTTGTACACAACACATTTAGAGCGCTGTTCGTGAACTAGTATTAATATCCACTATGTTTGATCTGGGAACAGCTAGAGAGGGTGATTTGCCTGTGGGAATAACAGACAGAAGTAATTTTCCCTATTATGACACAGTCAGAGAATCACCACATAGAGAGAAACTATCCCGAGATTCTGAATGCCAATTACAGCCCATCAAACACGGTCTCAATGCCTTTTCCCAGCCCTCAGACTCAATTTCCAGTGATTCTCGGAACGGGTCGGATCATGTAAGTAAATCACAGGGTAGCACTGAAGTATCAGGAGAGAGCGCAGGGGGCCGGTCTCGTTTCACTGGATCGCAGCGACGCCTCTGAGGCAATCAAGAGAGACAGAAAACTAAGTTTACCAGGGTCTATTAGTAATTAAGGTTAATTGGCACATGTATCTTAGCCTGCCGCGCTCGCTGCGTGTTTCTGTGCTGATCCTGTTACAGATTCATTGAGAAAAACAGATAAACAGTTTTATGCTCAGTTTTGCTAAATGCTTTTATTTTGCTCTGAATACACATTTAATGACATTAGCAAATCCTGGACTGTCTGTGAGAATAGCATGGCAACGTTTGGGCTGTACTAATGATAATATAATATTAACTTTTTCAGCCGTGTGTAAATGCACATATATTAGTCATCCATTTAAACAGAAAATACAGATGACCTGATTGATGAAATAATGCTGCTCGGGTCGGTCTGGCTTAATCTACCTACTCAAAATAGTATTTAACAGTAAAATTGAACTCTGTCTCATATCAGCATTAATTTGGCAAGATATGGTGCTCTACACGCTTAAGAAAAATGAGGTTACACTTTATTTTAAGGTATTTGTAAGGCATTGTTACAGTGTAATTATATATTTAAGTACTGAGTAATATTAAGCAACTACATATACTTACTATAGGGTTAGGGTAGGATCAGGATTTGGTTGAGGGTGAGTTGCATGTAATTATGCATAATTTACTTTTATTACTATGGTAAGTGCATGTAACATGTATAACAAGGACACTGTAAAATAAAGTGTTACCAAAAATGGTTCCAAACAGCACCAAATTGGGGTTCTTTGGATTGGAACAGTAGCAGAACACTTTTTATAAGGTTCCATAAAGAACCATGCTTTGAAAGTATGATGTTATAAATAACCTTTTCAACAATATTTATTTTCATTAATATTAGTATACTAGTATCTTTATTTTATTAATATTAATATTATTAATATTTTTATGCATTATTTATTAATTTTGGGGTTTCTGTCTGCTCTTATTATATCGTGTTGCCTCTATTTTTTTTTGTTTTTTTGTTTTTTACAGCATTAGGTCAGTTAGGTTATTTTATTTTTTTATTGACATGGCAGATTGTAGCAAAATAACAGTTGTTAGCTGGATACATTAATAAATAACAATTGACACTGAACACGATATAGATGTAATGAAGACCAAGTTTCAGTGAAATATCTTCACGGGCATATTGACTGGTTTAGTCTTTGACGAGATGTATGTTTGTGCATGCATTTGACATGGGAAAATCCTGAAACATAGAATACAGTATTAAAAAGCAGAGAACAGTGACAGTGAAAGCACCTGTGAATGCTCTCGACAGCCAGCAGGTTTAAACTACACTGATGTGCATCTAAACCACTTTCTCTTTCTGTTTTTTTATTGAAAACCTGGTTGAATGTTTCAAATCGTGAGAACTCAATTCAGTGTGGTTTAAAACCAGCTGGTCTATAAAGTGTTGAAGACTTGGCATTGATGCAGAAGTGTCTCTCACACACATTCACACAGTCGTGCTTGTCAATCATCTGATTGACAGCTCTTTTGACCTATAGCGTCGCTGCTCTGCCCTTTGAGGGCGGCGGCTCCTACGGTGGGAGGAGAGAGGACAATCTGAGAGTGTGTGTTCGTGTGCGGGATGCAAATGAATTCAAGTCAGTTCAGAGAGAAGTTTAAGGGTGACGTCCAGCTAACAAACTTAAGTTCATTAAAATATTATTCAAATATTCGGTTACACTTTACATAAAGTTTTAATTTGTTAACTTTAGTTAATGTTAACTATGAACTTACAACACATTTGTTGCAGTATTTATTCATCTTTGTTAATGTTAGGTAATAGAAAATCCAGCTGTTCATTGTTTGTTCATGTTAGTTCACAGTGCATTATAATGTTAACAAATACAGCCTTTGTTTTTAATAATGTAAATGTTGAAATTAACATGATCTAAGATAACTAAATGCTGTGGAAGTATTGTTCATTCTTAGTACGTTAACTAAAGTAGTTAACTAAGGATAACTAATGAAACCTATTGTAAAGTGTTAACAAATATTCTATTTGGGCATTTGAACATTTAAATGTCCAGTTTTATTAAAGGGACCATGACATGAGGAATCAAATTAGCCTTGATCTTTTGACATATAAGAGGTCTTCGTTATACATCATCTATGTATAGTTATACATTATCGCACCATATGCCCCGCCCACTGGCGTTTAGTCACTTAACGTTTGTCATTTGCCTTCAATGGATGTGTCGCGTTAAAAGCAAATATAACTCATTATAATCACTGATGCTGTCTACACTGATACAGTATACAGATACACGTTCAGTTTTTGACTTACTCCAGGCACTTGAGTCTGTCAACAACAGGACAAATGGAAAAGTAAATGGAAGCGTAAAGGAACGTTTGCTTTGGCGCGTCTAGTTTTAACAGCTAATTTTCTCATTTCTGTACAGACGTCAGAAGGATCCCAGTGTCAGGAACAAGTGGATGGTTTATTTGAATGGCATCCCGGATCGCGTCGGAGGATTATATGTTTGTTCGGAGCATTTGACGGCAGATTGTTTTGTCAGCGAGGCACAGTGTAATGGAGAGTTCACAAAGAAGCTTTTGTTGACAGATGAAGCTGTAATATTTGACCATTTAACTAGGCCAAGTGTTACAGAAACTGTTACGAAGCAGTCAACTGTATTGGATCTGACAGCAGCAACATCATAAACCATAAGTAAATGATTTCATAATGCTTTGTCTGTAAATAGCGGTTTAATACGGATAATGTTTTCAAAACACTTGCTCTGCAATAGAACGTACTTTCCTATGCAATAACTTTAGCCAATCATAACAGTGGGCTTTTACTGACAAGCCTTAAAGGAGCCGCGCCTTAAAAACTGATCATTTCAGACAGAGGCTCAGAATGAGGATTGCGGTTTTCCGCGTATATATTTGTTTTATATTTGTGCAAAAATCTTTGAAGTGAACATCAATGAACATATTAAAATAATTTTTAAAAATCCATGTCATGAGATCTTTAATGCAAGTAACGTTGTGAAGAGGTTTCCATAATGTTCCTGAAAATGTTATCTTTACTTTCTCGGAGTGTTAATTTGTGGGTTAGTGTAGGCCGTAGGGGGATAAAATACTGTATGTGTGTGTGTGTGTGTGCGTGCGTGCCTGCGTGCGTGTGTGTGTTCTTCAGAAATACAGCACACAGTGTCAAACTAGCCAACCGCAGCATCTCAGCCGCTTAAATGGATTTGTGTCTTTTGTCTGTGTTGAGTGGGAGCTGTGATTCACTCTCTTTATCAAAAACACGAAACAGCAGCCACTCCGCCAACCTCATCCTGAAAGACAGACTTCTCCTGACACAAGGCCTGCTCTCTCTGTCTCTCTGACAGCATCTCTCTCTCACACACAGATCAACAGCCTCCGTGAGACCTGCTTTTCACACACCATCAAACCCGTCAGCGCTGAGGCACAGATACTCCTCGATACACACTGCCCAGGAGTCTTTCAGCAGAAATCACCTCCACACACACACACACACACTTAAAGCACAAGTCAGCTGATGTTTCTCTCCTTAAAGTCGATATGAAATAAACAAGAAGTCCTATTTAATTTCTTAAAGAGGACCTTAAAGGTGACATATTAAGACCCTTTTCATAAGATGTAATATAAATCTATGGTGTCCTCAGAATGTGTCTGTGAAATTTCAGCTCAAAATAGCAGTTTTTGTGTGTGTCCCTTTAAATGCAAATGAGCTGATGCTCCGCCTCCATTCAGAAGAGGGCGGAGCCTTTACACGAGCTTCGATAACAAAACACAGTAATAATCTCACTCAGAATAACCAGTAGCGAGTGCAGCCTTACGGAGAGACTCAGGAAGAGTTTCACTTTTAGATGCACGCACATGAACGTTTCTGAATGTTAGTGGAGACATTTCTGTAGTTGTTGTGGAGTTAGGGTTTCATGGACCGTCATGTTTAACTTTTACACAAGTTGACAGTTCCCTGAGGTCTTTATAAGACAGCTGTGACATGTTCTGGTCAATAGTGTTCAGTGCTCGTCTGTGCTCAACCACAGAACAGTTTCAGGCTTTGCTGGATCTTTTGCCATTGTGTTAGAACTGGTTTCACTGTTAGAACTGGTTTCACTGTTAGAACTGGTTTCACTGTTAGAACTGGTTTCACTCTTAGAACTGGTTTCACTATTAGAACTGGTCTCACTGTTAGAACTGGTCTCACTGTTAGAACTGGTTTCACTGTTAGAACTGGTTTCACTGTTAGAACTGGTCACTGTTAGAACTGGTTTCACTCTTAGAACTGGTTTCACTATTAGAACTGGTCTCACTGTTAGAACTGGTCTCACTGTTAGAACTGGTTTCACTGTTAGAACTGGTTTCACTGTTAGAACTGGTCACTGTTAGAACTGGTTTCACTGTTAGAACTGGTTTCACTGTTAGAACTGGTTTCACTCTTAGAACTGGTTTCACTATTAGAACTGGTCTCACTGTTAGAACTGGTCTCACTGTTAGAACTGGTTTCACTGTTAGAACTGGTTTCACTGTTAGAACTGGTTTCACTCTTAGAACTGGTTTCACTATTAGAACTGGTCTCACTGTTAGAACTGGTCTCACTGTTAGAACTGGTTTCACTCTTAGAACTGGTTTCACTATTAGAACTGGTCTCACTGTTAGAACTGGTTTCACTGTTAGAACTGGTTTCACTGTTAGAACTGGTTTCACTGTTAGAACTGGTTTCACTGTTGTCGCTTGCGAAACCAAATGGTGTCACTGTGTGTGTAAACATGCAGATTAAGGGCCGGTAATATTATAATAAGATACTCTTCATACGTCAGAAGGGGAGCGAAATCTGATTGGCTTATTTTTTGAGAAAGGCTCACCAAAAAAACGTTACTGGGTTTCACTTTTCACGTTTTCTGTGTTGGGAGAAGCACCGGGGACCCGATTATAGCACTTACACACGGGAAAGTCAGATTCTCAGGATATGTCCCCTTTAAGCTTTTTCCATGTTCAACTCTCTATGTGTAATGTTGCTGTTTGAGCATAAAAAAGCTCTGCAAAGCTCCAGTTATTCTCTATATTAGTGTAAGTGTTTCTGAACTCCCTGAAACGCTTGAGTTTTCTTCAGGGAATGAACACGTCACAATATTCCCCATTTAAATAATTCATACGCAGAATAAAGGGGCGGGGCCTGGTTGAGTTAGTTAGTAGTTTGTTAAACTGGCGGTTATGGAAAGGAGCGGGACCAAACACACTCGAAGCGCTCGACCAATCACAACACACTGCTCCAGCCGACCAATCAGAGCACAGTGTGCTTTTCAGTAGGAGGGGCTTCATAGAGACAGGAAGTGAACAAAGCGTTTCTGACAGACTGGGAAGAGAGGAGCCGCAACAATGGAGAATATGAGGAGAATAATCAACATTCAAGCAGGAAAACCTGTTCTAGTAGAGCCAGAAACAACATCAAGACTTTATAAAAGTGCATATAGTTCCTCTTTAATGTCTTCTGCATGAATATCCTACAAATATTAAATTCAAGTTTATTTGGATAGGCCTTTTTTTAAAAGATGTTAGTCTCAAAGCAACTTCAGAGAAAATGTTACAATATAAATATCAAATCACATATCTCCTGGGGTTTTGCTTCATTTTTCTCCAGATGAATATTTAGTTTTCTTTGTGTTACAAAAGTAAAATGAGTTGCATATTGACATTAAACTACACTGTAAAACATAATTTTTCAAAGATGCATGTTTTACAAAAATATATATTTCAGTCTTTCCACTTGAAAAATTGAAGGCAAGAACATCCCAAATAACAGCAGCATTGAATATCCTGTCATATTGATGTGGAAGCATCAGTGTTTCTAAAGGTCAAAGGTGAAATTTTGACTAGAATGTGATCAGACTGAAATCACAAATAATTTCCATTTAAGTGACATAAATGTCATTGCGTTCGTGTTTGTGTGTCTGTGTGTGTTTCTTTGTGCTGTGAAGAGAAGCTCGGTCAGCACAGATGGCCAGAGAGGGCATTAGCCCTGAGGTCACAGCTGACACACACACACACACACACATTCTCTGGAGCCCAGCTCCACTTTTAAGGACCCTTGTGTCTGGAAAAAGTATTCTTCGGTAGTTTCCTTCACCTGGCGGCCGTCTCTCTTCTCTCTGTCTGTGGCTCAGTGACGGTTCTCCCCCAAAGGCTCTGTAAGCATTCACGTATCACTGGGTTTGGCAAACCGCTAAACACACAAGTACACACACACACACACTTTCCCTTCAAACTCTTACACACACTGGCATCTACATGTTTTTTGTCTCTTGTCAAGTACAAGAATCTGAAGAAAAAAAACAACAGCTTCAGCTTCAGGTTTGGAGAGAGAGAGTTTTAGTATTCAAACAGAGTCATCAGAAGACTTCTGAAGCCAGAAAAGGTCTTTGTTTGGATTGTGATTCTCATCCACAAGTAATTATGATTTGTCTTCGGTAGAAAAGACTATTCTTTGATTTTATCTAAATATGAAATATATACACTCACCTAAAGGATTATTAGGAACACCATACTAATACTGTGTTTGACCCCCTTTCGCCTTCAGAACTGCCTTAATTCTACGTGGCATTGATTCAACAAGGTGCTGAAAGCATTCTTTAGAAATGTTGGCCCATATTGATAGGATAGCATCTTGCAGTTGATGGAGATTTGTGGGATGCACATCCAGGGCACGAAGCTCCCGTTCCACCACATCCCAAAGATGCTCTATTGGGTTGAGATCTGGTGACTGTGGGGGCCATTTTAGTTCAGTGAACTCATTGTCATGTTCAAGAAACCAATTTGAAATGATTCGAGCTTTGTGACATGGTGCATTATCCTGCTGGAAGTAGCCATCAGAGGATAGGTACATGGTGGTCATAAAGGGATGGACATGGTCAGAAACAATGCTCAGGTAGGCCGTGGCATTTAAACTATGCCCAATTGGCACTAAGGGGCCTAAAGTGTGCCAAGAAAACATCCCCCACACCATTACACCACCACCACCAGCCTGCACAGTGGTAACAAGGCATGATGGATCCATGTTCTCATTCTGTTTACGCCCAATTCTGACTCTACCATCTGAATGTCTCAACAGAAATCGAGACTCATCAGACCAGGCAACATTTTTCCAGTCTTCAACTGTCCAATTTTGGTGAGCTCGTGCAAATTGTAGCCTCTTTTTCCTATTTGTAGTGGAGATGAGTGGTACCCAGTGGGGTCTTCTGCTGTTGTAGCCCATCCGCCTCAAGGTTGTGCGTGTTGTGGCTTCACAAATGCTTTGCTGCATACCTCGGTTGTAACGAGTGGTTATTTCAGTCAAAGTTGCTCTTCTATCAGCTTGAATCAGTCGGCCCATTCTCCTCTGACCTCTAGCATCAACAAGGCATTTTCGCCCACAGGACTGCCGCATACTGGATGTTTTTCCCTTTTCACACCATTCTTTGTAAACCCTAGAAATGGTTGTGCGTGAAAATCCCAGTAACTGAGCAGATTGTGAAATACTCAGACCGGCCCGTCTGGCACCAACAACCATGCCACGCTCAAAATTGCTTAAACCTAAAACCGAATTCTGGACAAATGTGGGCAAAATAATTTTGATTTATTTTTAAAAAATACTTCCCTTGATCTGAGCGGTACAAGACTTGGCTAATTTTCCTAAGTTTGCCTCCTGAACAATTTTCCTAAGTTTGCCTCCTGAGTTTTTTTTTACTCAATTCTACAATGTTAAGTGGGTGAAAAAAAAACTCCTTAATCTTGTATTTGGGTCAAAAATGGGCACCCATAGAAATGAATGGGAAAAACTGTAATTTAGAGCATTCTTCTTGTTTTTTTGTAAAAATAAATCAATAGATCCATATCTAACAATGCATATCTAACAAACACACAAATGAAGGGCTGATCCTGTACAACATTCTCATCATGGCAAAAACTCACACTCTAAAAAAATAAGCATAATTTACATAGAAAATATGGTACTTTTTGAAGTAAATAAATTCAAAAATACTCCCAAAATTAAAAAAACACACCATAAATGGATAGACAAAATTTTATCGAAGACAGTGATATAACATTTATAATAAATAAAAAATAGGATCACATCTGAGTCCTCTGTGCCCACATTTGTCCACAATTACAGAATTAAGGGCTATAAAGTGAATACGGTTTGAGGGCTACATCACCTTTCTTTCCCATTCTGACATTCAGTTTGGAGTTCAGGAGATTGTCTTGACCAGGACCACACCCCTAAATGCATTGAAGCAACTGCCATGTGATTGGTTGATTAGATAATTGCATTAATGAGAAATTGAACAGGTGTTCCTAATAATCCTTTAGGTGAGTGTATATGATGAATAGAAAATAATAAAATTGAAAAATGAAAATAAAATTATTAAATTATATCTTCTGTTGCTTCCGAAGGGCAGTACTAAGTGAAAA
The DNA here is from genome assembly GCA_022828995.1 of Vimba vimba. Classification (NCBI taxonomy): domain Eukaryota; kingdom Metazoa; phylum Chordata; class Actinopteri; order Cypriniformes; family Leuciscidae; genus Vimba; species Vimba vimba. The sequence continues at coordinate 2,637,217 of CM040827.1, forward strand.
AATATATATATTTAAACAAAATAACACAAATTTGGACATCTTCACCCTGTTCAAAAGTTTTCACCCCCCAGCTCTTAATGCATCGCGTTTCCTTCTGGAGCATCAGTTTATGTATATATACAATTAAATAATGTGCAACTTATTCATTTGTGTGGATGATACTCAAATGAGCATTTATGTGCTACAAAAAAAAATCTAAACTGGGAGTGGAAGCAATAATATTAATGATCAAGTGATGTATTTAGTATATTTCTGTTTTGGTACTTTGGCACTTGAGCCGTATTGATTGATGAGGTTGCCGGTGTTCATGACACACACAAAAACAATTAGAAATGTTGCTTTTTCTGAAGAACTAGTTAAGTTATTTGTGGAAGTATATAAAGATTCAGACAATGGCATCAGACCTGTTTGATTTGACATACTGAAACTTCCAGACAATGTAACGTATCATAAAAAGTGATCAGCGTGTTCCTTCTCTGCCTGTCTGCGGTCTGACTTTCTGTTTCTATTATTATTGTTCTCTTTATCTCTGCGCAGAGCGGCACATCATATCGCCGTCTGACAGCGCGCTTGTTGCTACGGGAAACCTCTCATTAAAACGTGTTGACGTTCACAGATGATAAAGGCCTTGACGAGCACAGATGTTAAAGTAAACATGTCTGAGATTTAGACAAAGATTCAGATACACAAGAGCCTGTTGCTGTTTTTTTTTTTTTTTCGGTTAAAAGCGTCGTCCGGACTTGCAATTCAGTCGATTCACAGAAGCTCTAAAAAAAATGCTGGTTTGAAAATAGGAAATGGAGGAACACACAGGATGTGTGAGATGAGAAGCACACAGAGTTATAGATGGAAGAGTCATGCGTTTGAACAGAAGGGACGGGATTTGATAGTCTGTGCATGTGAATAAAAAGTCAAATAAACATGATTTTTACTAGAAGAATTGTGTGTTTATAACTAAACTAATAGCATTGCATCACTCGCTCAGTAGCATGATTGGAGTATTGCAGTTTACTTTTCAATAGGGGTGTCACAATATATCGCAATACAAAAAAAGCAACAATATGAATCGTGGATAGTGACAATATGTATTGTTTATAATTCACCCAAAATAAAAATTACTGTGTGATAAAAAATTCAAGTTTTCAGAGTTTTAGTGTCATTACTACATTAAACTACTATATATAATGTTGAATATAAAGTATAATAATGCAATGGGGGAATATTTGTGGGTCCTGATGATGCCAAATATCTTTAGATCAAATATCCAAATATCTATTATTTTAAATATATCTAGTCAGTGAAAGAGTGCAAACATATTCATCTAAATTAATTCAGTATTTTCAGCTTCAGAATCATGAATATTGTTATTCTGGTGTCTCTATTGTCCTGTGCTTTGGGTTTCAGCACCAAGTCCAAGACTATTCATTTACACACACAATGTAATACCAAATTTAGCATTTTAATCAACAGTTAATGTTTTTGTTAACCTTTTATCTTATGACTTGGAGTATCACAATAATATCGTATTGTGAGTTCAGTATCGTGATATGTATTGAATCGTGACTTGAGGGTATCGTTACACTCCTACTGATCAACATAACAGTCAGTTGCCTCTTCATGTAAGTTGTTGCCTATATATGTACACAAAAAAATGCTGGGTTGTTTTAACCCAATCTTGGCCATTTGGTTAAATTTTTAAATTGCATTTTTAATCCAACGTTGGGGTTTGTCCATACTTGACCCAAAATTGGGTTAAAACAACCCAGAATTTTTTAGAGTGGCTCCAAATGAGTCCCGTGAAAGCTTCAGTGCTGGTTAGTGTGTGTGCGTGCATGTGTGTGTGTGTGTGTTAATAGTTGCAGACAGTGGAGAGCGCAGAAGCTCACCAGGGTTTGAAACAAAGGATGGAAGTGACAGAAGAGAGGGTGTGAGACTCTAAAGGTTACACAGCTCTAAGTGATCAGAGCCGGTCCGACAGGGAGTGTGTGTTGCAGTCGGCCAGTCACTATTGATCAAACACACTGTCATTACTCGCTCTCTCGCTGTAGGTCAGCGCTGAGCTGTTTTTACGAGGTTGTAATTTTCCCTGTGTTTTTATTCTCGGCACTTGCTTGAGTCGGTGTATCAGCCCTCTGGGGAACGCCACAGAACCACAGACAGACTGAGATTCACCTGACGACACACAGGGTTATTTTGGGCTCGGTGCGTCAGTCAGACGGCGTGTGTGTGTGTGTGTGTGTCCCCTGGTGCCGCTGGTCACCTGCTCTCATTACCACACACACATCCAGAGGGAACCATCTCCGCTCTTCTAGAACATAACACACAGTTCAGATGTGTAATTCAAAATTTCATATTTAATAGATTATTTATATATATGTATATATTTGTGCCAAAAATGTAATATAATATAATATAATATCAACCCAAAATATTATATGTATTGCTTAATATATTGTAATATATTGCTTACATTTATAAGATATTATAATATCTAAATATAGTTGCTAAATGGCTTGTATATATATGGCTTGTATATGTGTGTGCGTGCGTGCGTGCGTGTGTGTGTGTGTGTGTGTGAGCGGCCTAATGAAACGAATGGAAAAGCCTGTGGTGCTGGAGAGGGAAGCAGTGTTATAATATCGCAGTGTTGTTGAGCTCTGGGTGTTTTTCTGAGAGTGTCACACACACCGACATCGAGAGAACAGCTCTGAAATCTGCCTCGCTTCTCCAGACACCAGCGTGTGTGTGTGTGTGTGTGTGTGTGTGTGTGTGTGTGTGTGTGTGTGTGTGTGTGTGTGTGTGTGTGTGTGTGTGTGTGTGTGTGTGTGTGTGTGTGGTAATCAGGCCTGATCCTGACCTGTCAGATGATGGTGTAAACCTGCTTCTTTGAAACTGTAGTTGTGCGGCTACGGCTCATAATCTATAGCGGAAGTGTGTTTTCATTCAGGTTTGCTGAAAACTCCACATAAACTGCACCAAACTCACTGATTAACTGCTTCTAGTTATCTTTGCATACTAGTATTGTAACATATAATTAAAATGATACATAACATTCATTTAACATATAATTAAATTATATATTTTTATTAAATATTAATAAATACTATAATAGTGCATGAATAATACTAAAATAACACTGCTAGTTGAAGTACTAACATTATACAAATTAAAACTGAAAAAAAAAAATTAAAGCAAAACTAAACCTAATAAAAATGAAAAAAGCATGAAAAATGTATAAACTAAAATTAAAAAGAAAACAGAAAATACAAAAATAAAAGCTTATTCACAATATTAAGAAATACTAAACTAACATTGCAAGTTGATGTACTAAAATTATACAAATTAAAACTTAAATAAAAATAAATTAAAGCTAAATAGAAATATATAAAAATGACAACAGCACAAAAAAATACTGAAATTTAAATTAAAATAAAACGGTAAATATTAAAATACAAACTAATTCAAAATAATACTAAAATAACACTGCAGTATGCATAATAAAATTGCATTTTAAACAGAGGTATGTTCAATAATGTCTAGTTATCATCTTGGCTATAAATACATTTAGTTAGATTTTTCAATTCAAGTTGAATCCAGTTGGAAGGTTACATCGAGTGCATTGCATTGTGGGATAGAGCATCTCACACAGAATAGGCTACTTGTATTCTGCATATTTTGGCAGTAGGTCATCTAGATATTTCAGAAAATGTGCATATACTTCTGTGCATATTGGAGAAATAGTGCATATGTGCATGTGTTTGAATATATTTTGCTAATATATGCATTCATTCATTTTGTCTCTTTGCTAAACCAAGCATCACTATTAATATTGCTCATGCATCATGGTTTAGAGCAAACCCCTAACTCACTTTAATGAGTTAAGTTGCTGTCTCATTGCAAATGATCAGTTTTATGATATTCAGATGTATGCATTTCAAATTGGCCTTGAAGGAGAGACTAGTAAGTAGCAACATTCAATGTGCTAAAAAATACTTTGCAAATCCAAACACACTGAGTTTTGCGCATGAAAATGTGCCGATCTGGTTTTCTTCTGAAGTCAGAAGCGGATGACTTGGTGTTATTAAGCAGAGCTTTAACATAGTATGCATCAGTAATGCTCTGAAACGAGGTTAAACTCCCTGCCCTTCAGTCAGAAGATATGAAGATCTCAGGTGTAAATCAAGCGCATCATCCTTCCCAGCGCGCATGTGAACTGACAAGATGTTGCGTGTTAAAGAGACGCACGTGTCAGTCAGGTGTGTGTGTGTGTGTTGTGTTCAGCGTGTTCAGTCGTTTCGAGAAGCGTTTGTGAGGGAGTCACAACAGGTCAAGAGCTCTGAGCATTTTAATCAACTGCTTGCCAATTAACAGCTCTGTTTAAGTTTGTCTGCGCGGTGTAATTTATTTAACCCGTGGCTCACTTCTGACAGGAACATTTGTTTACAGTCGTACAGCTGGAGCGTTCGCTCGCAAACAACATGCATATGTTCACAAACACTCCTGAGATCATCTTACCAACTTCTGCTGCTCGGTTTTGCAGTGGTGTTTCCTGATGAACCTACGTGGATATTAGCATAATGCCAGCCTGTGGTGTTGATTGGCTGAACAGCGTCTCTTAGCCCCGCCCTCAAACACTATCTGAGACTGGAAGAGTTTGGTTCGTGTTGTTCGTGTCGAGAAGACGCTGTTTTCTGCTGACAAAGCAAATCCACTTTGATGTTCATATCAAGTGCTGAAATTTAGATCTGCTAATAAAAATGTGTTTTTTGACCAATCAGAGCAGACTGGAACATCTGACCAATCAGAGCAGAGCAGCTCTCAGAGAGGCGGAGCTTAGAGAGACTGAATCCTTGATCGAAGCGTTTCAGACACTGAGAGAAAAGAGCTGATGCTGCAATGGATGCAGGATTATGAGAAAATTAAAGTGTTTTTTGACCTTACATGCATGTAAACATATTGTAGGAGACTCCAAAA
>CM040827.1:2647190-2664690 GCA_022828995.1 Vimba vimba
TTTATCCAATGCAAACAGTTTAAGAGCTATATATGATGAGCATTATATATTTTTATTTTATTTTATTTTATTAGAGATCACAGAGAATAGATTTATGTCATATGAAGACGTGTGATGGTGTGTTTCACAGTAAAGACTGATTCAGCTTTATAACCGTGAGTGTTTCTTCTGTCACCCGCGTCCCTCACACTTCTTTAAGAATATGTATATAGATCTATATGATATCACACATACAGTAACTGGTGAATGTATAACTGTTGTTGGTGCAAAACTGTACAAATCCATATGATCTATAAGCCCTTTGCCTTATTTGACACTGCCAGTGTTTCAGGAAGAGCTGCAGTCGCAGTGAATAAACATTTTGTCTTTGGCCTTTTTTGTCTTTTTCATGTGTCATGTTTCATACATAAATGTATTTTTGTGAACATCACACTGTACGTGACAGGAGCACATCAGGAGCATCATACGCGTCCAAGTAAATCCACATTATTTAATGTGAATAAATGCACACATTTATATATTATGTTGAATATTTTTTATGTGATGTTGATGTCTTAATTAATAATGTTATAATAATTTATATATTTTTATTTAAATGGGTACATGTTTTTGTGTCTTTTAAAATCAAGCACTGCTGTAAAAATGCATAATTGTTTTTTCAATATAAATAGGTACATCTTCTGTGTTTATGATGTATTCTTCAAGATATAATTAAGTACTAGAAATAACAATGCATAATTTTACAATAATTTGAAATATTTAAATAGGGACATTTTCTGTGTTTTTGTGTCTTATTTTAAGATTAACTACTAGAAAAAATACTTAAGTTTTTAAATAAAATGTATAGCCTATATATGTAAATATTCATTGTTTTTGATGTCTTCTTAAAATATTATAATAATTTATGTATTTTAATGGGTAAGTCTGACTCTTCTCATAATTATTAGTGGTCAAGCATCGCTATTATCGCTCAAAATGTTTCCAACAAACACTAAATATTAAGTGATTTGTTTGAGAAACATTTTTGTTATGCTGGTTGAAAGTCTCTTTACATCCTGATTGTAATCTCTAAGTTAAGTGGTCTAAATGTATTTTTATATACAGTAGTCAACATATGAAGTGGATCAAAACCTTTCATCAAAGTTAACTTTGGGAAACTTTGAGAAACTTTTTTGATCCACTTCAAATGTTGGAGCCAGATGTAATGATTGTTCAACCACTAGATGGCGGTGTGCGCCGGTGCTGTAAGTGGTCACCTGTTAATATCACATGATATATAAACTTACTGTGGGTTCTATCAGGAAGGGAAAGGTGGCGGGAACATATGGCTCTAGATACACATGCTTTCAAACTCTAAGATTTATATTTCATTAAATGGACAACAAAGAGTTTGAAATGAACATTGTTTATTCCAAAAAGTCTAGATGGAAATAGGGGTCCATGCGCACCCGCCGGCTTTTTTTATGCCACCTGATTTTTTTAAATCCTTAAAGTGTCTATTTTCAGAATCTGCCAGGTACCAAGCTGTATTGGTACTCAATTTAATCTTAAAATAGACACTTGAATGATAAAGAAATAACAGGTTGTGGGGAAAAAAATCACCCAATGCGCTATGCGCGCTACACATCTTTGGCCATTTTTTGCAATTTTTGTCCAGAAATAAGGTCAATATGTTGTCAAATGTCAAAAATAACCTTTCCATTAAATTCCTGGGGTCAGAATTGTATGAGAAAATGTGTTCATTTGTCTCTGTATGTTGTTTACTTCTAATGTAATGCCACTTTCTATATCATTTTTTGATTTTTCGGGTTCCGGTCGGATGCAGCAAAGGGTTAAAAAAGAACCCTTTGCGACATTATTTCAGCTTGGTACCTGGCAGATTCTGAAAATAGACACTTTAAGGATTTAAAAAAAATCAGGTGGCATAAAAAAAGCCGGGGGGTGTGTGTGGACCCCTATTTCCATCTAGACTAAAACTATGAGTGAAGAGCATTTCACCAGCTTGCTCTTATGAAGCCCATCAGTCACCAAACGCTGCAACCGAAACACCAGCCAGCTTTTACACTTCCTCCTGAACCAAAACAATGAGCTTATACTGCGTTCACACCATAATAACTACTGTTATTTGGATAGGATGGAAACCAGTGACATTATAGCCTACTCAGAGCGGATCGTAACTCGAATTTATGCGTTTCAATGGCAACATTAAAGGGATAGTTCACTTTGAAATTAATTTTTGATGTTTTAGCTTACCTCAAGGGCATCCAAGATGTAGGTGTCTTTGTTTCCGCAGTAATTTCAATTTTGATATTTTTAGGTCAAACCGTTCTTGTCTGTCAGTCATCTAATGCAGGTCTATGGTCATTGTCTCAAAGAGCATGCACAGAGTCCAAATGAAAACAATTCCCCATCGTCCAAATTAAACAATTCCCCATCGTAAGTACACATTGATGGCCTAAGACACGAAACGAGCGGTTTGTGTGAGAAAACGAACAGTATTTATATCGTTGTTATCTCTTGAAAACAGCACAAGTCCAAATGATCTGACGGCGCGGGCGGGTATAGATATACATAGATGCCGCCTTGGCTACGGTTTCGTCCCAATGAACTGCAGTAGCGAAGGCGACATCTAGTGTATACATCTATACCCGCCTGCGGGCAGGTATAGATATATACACTAGATGTCGCTTGGCTACGGTTTCGTTCCAATGAACTGCAGTAGCCAAGGCGACATCAATGTATATCTATACCCGCCCGCGCCGTCAGATCATTTGGACGTGTGCTGTTTTCAAGAGATAACAACAATATAAATACTGTTCGTTTTCTCACACAAACCGCTCGTTTCGTGTCTTAGGCCATCAATGTGTACTTACGATGGGGAATTGTTTAATTTGGACGATGGGGAATTGTTTTCATTTGGACTCTGTGCATGCTCTTTGAGACAGTGACCACAGACCTGCATTATATGACTGACAGACAAGAACGGTTTGACCTAAAAATATCAAAATTGAAACTACTGCGGAAACAAAGACACCTACATCTTGGATGCCCTTGAGGTAAGCTAAAACATATCAAAAATTAATTTCAAAGTGAACTATCCCTTTAATAATGCCGAAATGAATCTGCAGCAGTCAGGTGACACAGGTCAGTGCCCTTTAAGTTGTTTATGTTCATTATTATTTTTAATGTTATGTGTTTTTGAGACATGAGGTAGTTTAACGCTGTCTGTTGTGGTGCTTTTGTTTGCTCTTTCAAAGCTAACGTTAGCTGCTATTGCTAGCCTCCACGAAACTTGCCTACCCCACCTTTAACTCTCATTATTATGACATAATTTAGTGGAAAAATAACATGTGGCCAGTACATCAATTTTACTTTTACAATCAGGATTAACTCAAGTCCCATGATCCCATCCATAAACTTTGTTTTGTTTTCACTCACTCTCGTTGTCATTGAGGATTCTGTGTCACGTGACATAAATGTCGTTCTTTCATGTTGTTTAAGGTCAATCGTCTCTCACTGTGGAGACAGTAAATCATGTTGGATGAGGTTTTGCTGAACGCCATAACACACTGACTGATTTCACAGCATCGGCTTCAAATTATCTCATCTTGAATCTGTAAGTAAATCACATCAGATCCCGAGGACACACACACGCGTCTCGCATATGAACGAGTCTTCAGTGTAAACACACCGTCAGATGAGAGTAGGCTATATGTAATTGGATTATTTACTCTCCGTCTTCAAACCATTTTCATTTTGGGAACGTTCTCTATTGGTTCTTTTTGTAACTTAAAGAGAACGTTCACAGAACATTCCCTAGAGGTTATTAGAACGTTCCCTGCAGGTTATTATTTGGGGTTTTATTTTTATAACCTAAAGAGAACGTTCTGGGAACCAAAAATTGTTAACTGGGAATTTTGACTCTTCCTTTAAAATATGAATAAACGCTCTGAGCTCAATAAAAACATTAACTTACAGCCACACCACTTTAACATAGGCTAATATGTGTTAGCATGAGACTTGTGTTAGCACAGCTGTGTGATTAAAAACAAGAAAAAAATCCAGAAATGTTCGCATGGCATGCGTAAAGATACTGAGTGTTTACATGGCGAAAAATACAGAAATCAAATGTGTTGAAATAACAACACATGCCTAGTGCCTAGATTAATTATTAAAACTCTCTTTAAGCTCCAAATCCTGCTTTAATGCCTCCATGAATATCCTGCACCATAGACTTCCATTATTAAGTGCATTAGCCTACTGTAAACTTGATTTTTGTTTATTTTTACAAACTAAGGGATGGATAATAATCAGAAATGTTTCTTGAGCAGCATATTAGAATGATTCATGAAGGATCATGTGACACTGAAGACTTGAGTAATGATGCAAAAAAAAAAAAATCATCTTCAGTCACAGGAATACATTACAGTTTATAATATATTACAATAGAAAATTAATTTTAAATTGTAATAATATTTCACTGTTTTCCTGTTTTGTTTTGTTTTGTTTTGTATCAAATATAGGCTATATGCAGCCTTGGTTAGCAGAAGAGACTTCTTTCAAAACATTTTAAAATCTTGCCAACCCCAAACTTTTGAATGATGTGCATCTTTACACAAACAATATTTTTCATATGTGAATGTCTGTGCTTTAATGGTGCTGTGAGATGCAGTAACTTCTCAATTATTATCTTCATGTTGAACGTTTTTCTCATGCAGTGCACACGTGACTGAAGTGTTCGGGTGTAATGATGAACAGCGACCGCATGGTGGCAGCACTGTCGCGTGAATCTGAGCTCATTCATTACATTACAGCGAAAGCAGACACTGGTCTTGATCTAATAGAGTTGATAAGAAGTGTACTCAACCTGAACAAGAAAAAAGATATTTAACATGGAGAAGAGGCACTTGATGTCACAAGATCCATCATGAGAAATCACACTGTAAAAAAAATGTCCTCCTACTTAAAAGCTAACATTCAGTTGCTGCCTTAAAGTCACCATGGAATCAAAATGGACTATTATTATTTTTATAGAATATTGCAGTTTATTATAAATGATTTATCAGTGCACATCATTTTTAGTTTAAATTCATGAGCCTCGTAATCTTGAATCAGAATAACTGCAGTGACTTCTCTGATGATGTGGGCGGGGCAACCTGTCACTCACATGAGATCCACCAATAGCAAACCATTCAATCAATTTCCCATGGACAAAATCAAGCCCCGCCCACATTTGTTCTTATGTTGTGCATATGCCATAATTACTATAATTTTGAGAGAAAAATAAAAACGTGACGTTCTACTCTGAGTTGTTGCAAGTTATTTAATTATGTTATAAGTTAATGTAATTATGAGTCGTACGAAGATGTGAACGCTTTTTACAATTTAAAATCTCGAGAGGCCGATTCACTCGGATAAATGTCACAATATAGGGAAGAATAGACTATTAGAACTTCCGTTTCATGTCAATTAAATAATATAATTAAATCAAATACAGAAGAGAGTTAAATTTGAACGGATTGTATTTAAAGGTACATAATTCACAGATGATAAGAAAGATCCCTTCTGTCGTCTAAATTGGTACTTATTGTTAGTGAGTTTTGGGGGGTCTCCCTCTCTCTCTCTCTCTCTCTCTCTCTCTCTCTCTCTCTCTCTCTCTCTCTCTCTCTCTCTCTCTCTCTCTCTCTCTCTCCATCAGTCACTATGACAGGCTCTTGTGGGGGGTCTGAACCTTCCCATCATCCCGCGGGTCAGGATGAATGGATCTTCCTCACAGGACTACATTAATACTCCAGTCAACAGGAATAAGGACCTCCTGAGCAGCCAATCAGAGAGCAGTTATCAAAGACACGCCCACAGCCGGAGAAACGAGAGATATGAAGTTTGTCTGACCTCCTTTTTTTTTTTTTTATCAATTATTGATCTGATATTCCATTGACAGATCATGCTGATGGTTCGGTTAATTGTAAAGTTACTGTGGTTTATTCCTGTCTTGAATGAAAAGAGCCATCGATGATCAATAACATCGCAGAAACACTGAAACACATCTCCTCCACCAGGTTCTCCTTTTGTTCTGACTATTAATACTGTTTGTGTTCATGTGCTGAATTATTTGCCTTATGGAAACCCATTTCTACCACATAACAACAAATGCTTTGGTAAATCATAATTATGACATACAAAGTAAAAATTCTGAGATAGTTAATTGTCAAAAAATCTAAATTCTGACATAAATTCGACATTTAATGACACAATTATGACTTAGTATTTCATAGTTAGGACTTTTAGCAATAATTTTCTAAAAAATATTTTTTTAGCAAGGATTTCTGTCATAATTATCACTTTTAATCTTCTAAATAGAGCTTAGTACGTCATAATGTTGACTTTCTATGTCATAATTGTTGAGGTTTGTCTCATTATTTCGACTTTAGTCATAATAGTCACTTTATCTCATTATTTCAATGTGGCAGTTTTTGAATTTTCATCTTTCAACAATCTCATAAATAAAACTTAGTATGTCATAATTATCACTTTTAAATCTCATAAATTTGATTTTTTATTTCATAATTATAGTTTTTATGTTTGTCATGTCAAAGCATGTTATTTTATTTTTTTTCATATGTGGTGGAAATGGGCTTCCTCTAAGATGGTAGAAACACCACAGAAACAAGGAATTACTTTATATATATATATATACAAATAATCTGTTTCCCCTCCATATAATAGAGGAATTGTATTTCAAATCCTCAGTAGCTGATATCAGAACAGCACACTCACCGACGTGTGTGTGTGTTCATGCATATAAACGCATGTCTTTTGGCAAGACATTAGAGTAAAAAAAAAATAAATGTATATATAAACTCCCACAAAATTGCATGAGGCTCATTTTAAAAGCGACTTCCTGCTATAAAAGTCTTGTAATGATTAAATCAAATGTATTTCCTCCACACCCTGTAGTCCCGAAGCGTTGTTGGCTAATTAAAAAGTCTGTGATAATGGGCCGCATCTGTCTCGCCAATAATAAGAGCTGGAAATACCTGCTCAATAAACTCAAACACATGCACTATTCTCTGATAGTGACATACATATAGAGGACGTCCATGAAAGCCGTTTCTCAGCGACACACAGCAGAACATGAAGGGCATTGAGCGGGCTCAGATAACCGTAAAATAATAACAGGAGACGCTGAAAAGCAGGGCTGAAAATAGCCCAGTGTGTTCGGGCTCAGCACTTGCGGCGTGACTATTAACAACACCTGCTTTAGCGCCCCAAGGCCTGATTCGTATTCTTATAGGGTCATGCATTAATGCATACACACTCATTTACATACAGCCCCTCCCACCACCACCATGTGCATTCCCATATTTGAGTGATTATTCCTTTTGCCGGCTATAATTCAAATGCAGCATTATTCAAAATATCAAAAAACAGTTGATTATGGCATGCTGGAAATATGGCATCCATCACTGTGACATTTAAAGAAAGGCAAAAGCAAAGATTGGATATTTTTCCTCATCAATATGGAGATGCTGCGTTAATTTTTGAGAAGCCATTGTTGGGTTTTATTGCTTTTATAGGCAGTGCAGTCGCCCGGAGCGATGGGTTCATCAGAGACAGATGCACAGCGATGAGCACAAGAAGCTTTCTGATGTCCTCATGACAGAAGCATTCACTGAGGAGCAACTCACAGTGTAATACACTACGCCATCAATGTGGAATTCTGAATTTACCTTATTGGCTCCATAATTCATAAGTGTGCATTTGAATTGAATTGGCCACAACACATCACGAGTTGAACTGAAATTGGAATTGGAATGACATTAAAAAACCCAAAAATGAAAATTCACGCTGAGTAAATTCAATCTGTTCATCATATAAAGTGATCGAGTCTGTTCAGAAAATGTAGACTAAACTGCTCAATTCATATGGATTAGTTTTACAGTCTCTCTATGATCTTTTTGAAGCGTCAAAGCGGTAGTTGCGTAGCTGTCAATGGAGAGACAGAATGAAAGCTCTCAGATTTCATTAAAGGTCCCGTTCTACGTGATCCCATGTTTCAAAGTTTAGTTAGTGTGTAATGTTGTTGTTAGAGTATAAATAATATCTGTAAAATTATAAAGCTCAAAGTTCAATGCCAAGCGAGATATTTTATTTAACAGAAGTTGACTACAAAAAACGGCTGGATTGGACTACACCCCTCTACTTCCTTCTTTAATGACGTCACTAGAACCGTAACCTTTGCGTAACCGTCACATCCGTAACCACAGGAACACAGGCGTATTGATGGCGAAATGTCAACAGACGGTTGATGTTTATCTATAATCGGATACCGCAAAAGTTTAATTCGAAGTTGTTAGTTTGCTCTGTCCATTTCGCCACGGACTGTTTTTCTAACCTGGGATAATATCAAGCAGGCTTCTCTCAGCGTTTCATACTGACGAAGGGCGCAATTTCAATTACTATATAGTCATTTAATATGGAAGTAGCGATCAACTTCACATCGTTTCTCTTTGTAGGATGAAAATAATCTTACTTAAACTGTGATTAATATACAGAAAGCGATCAAAGAACAGTCCCTTTCCAATCGGCCAAGCTGTCAATCAATCACACAGCGCGAGTTTATCTGGACACTTGCCAAAACTCGTTATGAAATCAATGACGCTGTTACACTGCACAACGAAGCTCTTACTGTATTTATATGCCTCATGTTTGCATTGGTGAAATCATTAGTGAGTGCAGAAACTGCGTTGCAATGATAAGATCTTTTTTCACGCGATCAACAGGCTGTCATCTGCTCAATGCCAGAGACAATTTATATGCTCATCATCACTGCAACCTTTTATGTGATGGGAATAGATCTAAATACTTAAAAAACTTCTCACGATTCGTTAATCCAGATAGCTGTAATAGTAAAAACGTATAATAGCTGTAATAGTAAAAGTTTTCCAGATAGTTCCACATGTAATGCCAGATATTTCATATGCAAGCATGTCAGCCAATCACAGCAGTGGGCGTTTACACTAAAGTCTCACAGCAGCCAATCACAGCAGTGGGCGTTTACACTGAAGTCTCACAGCAGACACGCCCCTTCAAACAGAGTGTTCAAACCAGGGAATGAAATCAGGCTAGGAAATATGCCTTTTATTTCTAAATTATAACAATTTTTGATCTAAAAAACATACTAACATTATAAGGGCACCCCTGGAAACATTATAAAATAATAAAAATAATCCATGGAATGGGACCTTTAAAGCTGCAGTCCGCAGTTTTTCCTCTTTGTCGCCATCTCTGTTCGAAATCTGCAATTGCAGTTATTCACGGAGTTATCAGCTTTACGTGGGTTGTGCCTCGGCACGGCACAGCGCGGATGAATCCAATGTTTTGAGGAGAATGTGCGGCTGTCAGTCGCCGCCGGTGTGGATGCTGTCATTCGCAATCACAGATTCTGCTTTTTGGAGTATGACCAACATAAGAATTTTCACCGGGAAATGTCTCTGAACAAGTAACATCCACTTTTGTTCTGACCAACTAATGTTAAGGGGAATAAAGCATTGCAGTAAATCACACTAATTAAATCTAACGATTATCATATCACGTCAAACCGTGCAAATTATACTTAGTTCTCAAATTGTTAATGTTAACAACATCAGCATTACGTGACATTTAATGCCCTTCCGATATTATCCTTGTTTTCGCATGGGCCGTTGCAGTCTCTCTTTTTCTCCGAAGTCCGAAGTCTTTCGCATTTGTTCGGGTGAATCTCCTGGTGATTGTCGTTTGAACCTTTCTGGATCCGCCATCGAATTGATAAATACACCCTCACACTCATAGCCTACTAGCCGAGACTCTTCTTTATGTGGACAGATGTGACGTAATGTGGACAGATGTGACGTAATGTGGACAGATGTGACGTTATGTGGACAGATGTGACGTTATGTGGACAGATGTGACGTAATGTGGACAGATGTGACGTAATGTGGACAGATGTGACGTTATGTGGACAGATGTGACGTAATGTGGACAGATGTGACGTAATGTGGACAGATGTGACGTAATGTGGACAGATGTGACGTAATGTGGACAGATGTGAC
Organism: Vimba vimba; assembly: GCA_022828995.1. Classification (NCBI taxonomy): domain Eukaryota; kingdom Metazoa; phylum Chordata; class Actinopteri; order Cypriniformes; family Leuciscidae; genus Vimba; species Vimba vimba. The sequence continues at coordinate 2,657,282 of CM040827.1, forward strand.
GTTATGTGGACAGATGTGACGTAATGTGGACAGATGTGACGTTATGTGGACAGATGTGACGTAATGTGGACAGATGTGACGTAATGTGGACAGATGTGACGTAATGTGGACAGATGTGACGTTATGTGGACAGATGTGACGTAATGTGGACAGATGTGACGTAATGTGGACAGATGTGACGGAATGTGGACAGATGTGACGTAATGTGGACAGATGTGACGTTTTGTGGACAGATGTGACGTAATGACGCAAAGAAATGCACGAATTTCCCGCGGAAATCCACCAGTACCACTGGAGTTAAAAACATTATTACAAGCTTACCGTTTTAAATCAAGCGACGGCAAGCAGAGAGTTTTGAACACTGGCTGGTTATGTACTTGCTCAAACATTTATTTTGGATAATTTTTAACCCAAAAAAGCTATAAATATCTTCATTTGTGTTCTGAAGATGAACGAAAGTCTTACGGGTTTGGAATGACATGAGGTTCAATGACAGAATTTTCTTTTTTGGGTGAACTAACATTAAGAAGAAACAAACTCAGTTGCATTTCATAGAAGTTTAACAGTCGCACAACAGAGGAATTACACAAGTTTTGCAGCAAATTGCATTAAAAAAAATTTTTATCAACTGATATTTCTATTTCAATAATGTCAAAAACAAATAACAAGAAGAAAATGTCCATCACGTTGTTTTCAGATAACTTTATAAAAATGTATTTCAGAAATAAAATCTTGAAAACATTGTAAGTCACTTTGGATAACATCAGCTGCCAAATGCACAGAAGTCAAGCAAATCAATAGATTTCTAATCTTCAAGTTTGAGTTAAAGGATAAGCTTAAAATCAATAAACTAGTGGCAAATATAACAATATCAGCACTTGAAACTTTAATATTTGGAACAATAAAGGGGTTAAAGCTTTTATAATGTATCCTATAAAATTAATAAATCAGTTTTATTAACAAAAACATCCATTATTTCCAGTACAAATGCTAAATATGAATTATGGTAGATTTATGTGTAAAAGATCTTTATTTTTTATTAATAACACAGTTTGTGGCCGAATCCAAACCCTGCCATATTTAAAACATTAAAATGTTTCTTCATGTACTCTTCATTAAAGCTTAGTACAGATTAGATTTCAACTTTTTTGTGATATGAAGTTCACATTAGAAACTTTCCCCATACCTTTCTTCATATATTTTTGCTGATTTTGAAATGCCTTGTGCAAAGATGTTTTACTCCTGTCCCAGGCCACAACTTGCAGTCTTATAAACAAAGATTATAATAAACATTATTTATTTAATTATTATTATTTCAATATTTATCACTGTTTGATTTGCCCATTAAACACTCTTCATCATCATCCTCATCATCAGTTGAAAGGAAGTTTTCTGGATGTCACTGTCAGTCGTCGAGCGAGTCTCGGTGTGTATCATCAGGGAATCTGACCCACTTCTGCTTCTCCTCTCACAGACAGCACAGTAAAACCCATAAATTAAAGGAATTAACTGATGGCAACAAACACCCGGGGCGACTTGTGTAAGCTGTTTAAATCTTTAAACTTCCAGCATCTTCTGCACACTGCTGTAATTGAGCGAACTGCAGGCGTGTTGTATTAATGAAGGAGAATCTACAAACCGCATTCCTCCTCCGTTCACAAGTCCTGAGGAAAACACTCATGGCCCCGGGACGAGTTTCCTTCCGCTCGTGTGTGTGTGTGTGTGTGGAGTGTGTGTCTGAGACCTGGAGGATTGTTCAGGTTGCCTTATTTTCTAATCAATTGTTTTGAAATACAATCTTGTTTTATGCATTTCAGATGTTAAGAGAGGATTATGCGTTCAGATCAATGAAACTTTTGCCATGAGCACTGTAAAAAAAAAAAGTCCTGCTAAAGCATTATATTTTATTATTAATACATGAAACAACACTAAAAAAATATTGTTGCAATTAGCTGTCACAACTTAAAAATATGCGTAAGAATAACTTTGCTGGATTTGACTTGAGAACTCAAATATCCAAGTTTTCATTTAATACAGCACATTTTAAGTTGACTGAACGTAACGTTTTAAGGCAGCGTGAACATTTACTTTAAGTAGTAACAACAATTTTGTTACATTGTACAGAATGCAATTTGACTTTCATCTTCGGAACAAAATTATGATATTTTAACCTGCAACGTTACACAATAAAAGGAACATCAAATTAAGATGTGTAATCAAGACTAAATGTTATCACAAAATAAGGAAGAACGATGTTTGAGGAGTATTATATTTCTGATAAATATTTGCAGGTTCCATTGTGACAACTTACCCCATGTATATTGCTATTGGGGCATGTTGTCAAACCTTTCAGCAGTATTTTGTAAATGTTCAATAGTATTTTTGTACTTGAGACGTTAATATTTGTGTCTAAAATGACAATTAGCTACTCTATATATTCTGCTTTTTGGAAATCAGGATGAACCATCTTTCTGTTTTTCTTTCCTCCATTCTTTTACTGTTAAATTATATTTAATATTTTTTATAGGATTATATTTTATTAATAATGCAGGAAACACCAGTGCTAGTTGTTTTATTTAATATTTCTGATATATATTTGCAGGTTCCTCTGTGACAGCCTACCCCATGTAGTGTGACCACATGTGTCGTTGTTGGGGCATGTTGTCACAAAAGGTCAATATGGGTTTAGTCGTTTTTGTACTCGAGACGTGTGTAAAATGTGACAACTAGCTATAATATTATTGCTTTGATTTATTCTATATATTCTACTTATTGGAAATCATGATGTTCTGTTTGTCTTTCCTCCATTCTTTTACTGTAATAAAATGAATCAATGTATGCTAATCTTTCCCATGATGTTGTCTTCCTGTCATTCGTCCAAGCCGACACTGGTGGGCGCCAAACATCATGAAAAGCCTCAGTCCTGCATGCGAGAACTACAGTAATTATGGGTCTCAGCGCAACATCAATTATTCACACTTATTTACACGCAAATAAACAAACATTCAGATAAATAAATAATCAAGTACCTGCGCGGGGAAAGCGGGGCCGCTGCGCGCAGCTGATGCCCAGCACAACTGTCTTTATTTGTTTGCCTGCTGTTAAATAAATGAGAATCTAGCGCGAGAAGAAGTGTAAGATTGTGCTTGTGTGGGTTTAGACTGACGTTGTGCGCGTCTGCCCTGAGAGATCCTGGAACAGACATCTCCATCTAGCCGTGCGCAATAATTGAAATGGCGCATTTGGCTGCGGGCACACTGCGAGGGCGCGCGGTGAATGATGTCCAGACGTCATTTGCTTTTAATGGCCTCCAGGAAATTTGCCATTACAATTCTCGCAGACATTAGAGCAAAGAGAGTATAGTGCGGGGAAACGCGCCGCATGCATGAGCACCGCGTCCAGGTCCACATATTAGATTTGCTTTGTTAAAAAGAATAGCTACGCGTCTTTAATCGCCACTTTATCAACAAGTTCCAGTGCGCCTCCTGCTTTAGCTAGAGAGACTTTTACTCGTTCAGGGAAGGAAAATGTGTTGCCTTTGCGAAAGAGCCTGGGGGAATATTACATCAGACGAAATGACAATGATTAAAATCAGCCTTTCTGCCTCTCCAAAGTCTCAGGGACGGCGCGGTGACACTTGCCTGATGCGTAAACCGTTATATGCTGAACTTTAAACCCTCGCCAGCTATTTTTACTTTGCGAAAGAGCAAAATAATCGAGGGGAAATATCAGGTTTGCATCTGTTCCAATGAGTCTGCTCGGGTTTGAGTTAATTGTCCTCTAATCCTGTGGCCCCAGAGGCGTTTGCGCAGCCTGGAGCCAGAATTCTTCTTTCGGCTCTGCTCTGATTTAGAGACGGATTATTGGCTTTCTTCTGCCCATAAGCAAAGCAGCAGATTCAGCGTGGCCAAAAAAGACAGTGGCGAGGCTGATATACGCGAGTATTAAGAAATAAGAAGATCAAGAGGGGGAAGGAGAGCTCTGGTCTCCTGGAGAAGGTAAGACAGTCCTGCGCGCGTTTGCGCTCGAGCTCTGAACGCGTCCAGACCACTGAAGCGCTGCTCGTTATAGTCACACACGGCCATCTACGGCGTGTTTTAACGCAGTTTGACGAGGTTTTCAATCCTGACAGGAAGATAATAGCTTGATCGGATAGAAACTTGCGAGCGAGCAACGCAATCCTTCATCTGGGAGCAGATTGAACCGGACTCGGATCGCGATTCGGACACCTACGATGTTTGAAACGGTACCATTTCCAATTAAATCTTATCTCAATGTAGAGTAGATGGTTAATGTGATGGTGCTTTTGTGTTTTACCGAGAATGACTGCAACGCCGCGTTAACGCGACGCGTCCTCAAAACGCATTTACGCATCATGTCCTGTGAGATATTTCAAGCTTTTCTGATTCTCTAACCTTATTAAACACCCTGTAGGCAGCGAGAATCTGTGTAGTTAGGAGGAAATGCCTCATACCTGAAGCTTTATCGCTGTGAGAGAGACGCCATGTTGTGAAATGATCTGAATTGAAGTTTTAACCCGTAGGGCACCGAAGTGAAACTGGAGAAAGAAAGCAGGAAAAGCGTTGCGTTCGTTGATTTCATTGCATGTGTAAGTTTCATTGAACGTTTTCCATGAACGTCTGCGGTTTGTTCCAACAGGCGTTTTAAAGATTCCGCCATTACGCGTTGAAAATAAACGTGTTTCATTATTTGACTGGAAAACCGAGGGAAACGTCCCAAAGTTTGACTTAAACTAGATAGTCCAGCTAGACATGCCAGTTCAATGTGGTCAAGATGGTTTTGGAACAACTACCTAAATACAGCTACAAGTATACAATCAATTTTCTCCCATTTTAGTATTTTTGGGAGCTATAAACTAATATCCCTGAACATTGCAGGAAGGTCAACGATGTAAACGCTTACAGAATGGTTATTAATATGTTGTATTTTTATAGTTGTAAACCGTCTGATAAGTGCATGGAGGGTTTTGGGCTCAAGAACATGAGTTTGTGTGACATTATGCTCTTCTGTACCATTAAGACCATCTTTTCCTGTGACTTTAGCCTATTCTTTTACTCTTCTACCTGGTCCCTCCTATTAACACACACACACAGAGAGAGAGAGAGAGAGAGAGAGAGAGAGAGAGAGGGGTAAATCCACTGTATTCCCTCGGCATTAATATCTGGGCTTTTGGTTACAACGCCCGTAGCTATATGGAGATGAGGGATAGCTTCATATGCCAAAACGTCTTAAGTCTTTTTTTTTTTTTCAATGGAATCTGTAATGTATCATCGTGCCTGTGTATTAAATGAACATTAGTGCTCAGGGCTTGATGGCAACACCCTGGAAAACTCTGCGTCTGCCTTCAGCGCATCGCCTCCAGCGCTAGAGCTCAACAACCGCCTTCTGTTTACCATGTATGGGTAAAATAACTGCGCGGTGGCGCACAAATGAGCCAATGCATGGAAGAACTTGTCGTTAAAATCCTTTTGAACTCCAGGTTCACAATGAAGCAGTGTTTCTTTATGACAACTGGAATATGTTAAGTCGTATTTCCATGTGTGCATTGTGAGGTGAGGTTTTGACTTGTACAAACAAGCTTTCAAGTTCGAACAGGGTTAAAGTTAAATAAAAGGCTTGCTTTTTCATTCAGAAGTAAAACATACTCGGCTGATGTTTGTGTGTGAACGCTCTTTGATTCGAATTTGGAGATTTGTGCATAACCTCACTGTCAGTCTCATGCAGTCTGTGGATTTATTGCACTAGTGAGTGTGAAATGCATGTTAAATGTCACACCAGTGCATTCATTTAGCAGATGCTTTTATGCAAACAAAAATAAGGAACACTGTAATAAAAGAATGCAACAATCCAAAGTTTCAAAATGGTTCTGAAAAGAGCTAGACTAGAGTAGAGGAGTCATTTAAGATTGTGCATGAACAATTGCATTAAATTGGTCGGTTGTGCGCAGAGAAAACACAGTAAAAAGTGTTTAGAGGCGGCGAGGGAAGATCATGAGCATCATGGAGATCCAGTACCAGTGGAAGTTGAGTGATTCTGAACCTCAGCGATTCCTGGTATTCCACGTGAGCGCGCACAATGCCCTCGTTTCCCAAATGTTCAGATTGGTTGCCGAGGTGTCGGAGGATATCACGTCTAACACATAACACGACCTTTAATTAGAAACTTTCCGTTTTTTCCCCTCCTCTCTCCCATCCCCGGAGGCGAACACCTCGCGCATCTCTCTCGCTCTCCCTCTCTCTCTGCAGTGTTAATAAACATCCTTGTATCCTGCCCTCGGGCTGCACCAGTGAAAGGATGCAAACATACTTCATTAGAGCCGTGGCAATAATTTGTAAGCTAAATATGCGACGGGGCAGATGAGAAAATGATCTGATAAGTCTGGCACTGGCGCTCAAGGTGGGAGAGACACTAACACACCGTGAAGGCGCAGCATCAGCATCATCGTTTCTCCATGGCTTTCCCGTTTGTCTGCTTCCAGGAAGGGAGAAGCATGTCACGCCTGTCTCTGACCCGGTCTCCGGTCTCTCCTCTGGCGTCTCAGGGGATTCCTCTGCCGGCTCAGCTCACCAAAGCCAACGCGCCCGTGCACATCGACGTGGGCGGACACATGTACACCAGCAGCCTGGCGACCCTCACCAAATACCCAGACTCACGGTAAGACCCCGGCCTCTCCGTCCTGTTACGTAAACCTGTGCGCTCAGCTGTGCAAGCGTTGTGTTGCGTTGCGTGTATCGTGCTTTTACCTTATTTTTACATTATAGAAACCATTATCAACTGTTTCGATCGTTTTTCTTAAAGTACAAAAAAGCTCTTCTTCAGTGTGCTTCTGTTTAGAACTCTAGGGTTCTATATAAGCAGAAATGTCTTTAATGATTGCATAATATTTTCATGTTTAAGCGTTTTTTTCTTTTTCTAGTGATATAGTATGTTTAATACATACAATTTAGTTACAATTAAAAATGAATTCAAACTAAATCTATTAAAAGATCCCCTGAAAAAAAGGTTCTATATATCATGGGATCATTTATCAGGGTCTATATGGGAGTGTTGATTTAAACCTTTTTTATTTAAACCTGAACATTTTTGGGATCCATCCATTGAAGCTCAATCTCAAATCACGCTCTCATGTCAGGTTTTGTTCATGTTTGTCTGCTCATTTTCAATGAAACGTTAGTATTGAGAAATATGCTAAATAGAAGTGTTGTCCCAGACTCTGTATGTAATGTCAGTGGAGTGTCTGATGCTGGTTACTCAGTTAGAGCTGATTAGAGGGTAATTACCTGTTCTGATGATGTCTGAATACTCCTGAACATGAATATGATCATAATTCCCTGTCACTTGCTCTGTGACTTTATTAGGAGAGACAGAACTGTGAGCGCTCATGGACT
>CM040827.1:2669690-2684690 GCA_022828995.1 Vimba vimba
TGTGTCTTCTACTCAGAGGAACACACTCAGTGTCTGGGTTTGATGACTGGATTGAGTGATTCTTTAGTTCACTTAGTAAATGAAACTTCTTCCAGTTGCGTAAACATGCGTAAACAATTCATATTTCCCAGAATACATCTGTGATTATGGCCGTGATCAGCCTTCGAGTGGGCTTTAGTTTAAGATATTCATATAGACGTCACTGAATCACGGCTGATAGTAGCTGGTTATTATTCTTCAAACAGAAGAACTTTTCTGTTACCTACAATGATTTAAAATGAATATATTTTAGAATTCTACCTTAAAAGTTTACATTATTAATAACTTTTAACATTTTTATTTTCATGTATGCGCAGACGCTTTAATTGTATATTTTTAAAAGTTAAAAATCGGGTTAAATTCAGGAGCATTAAACTTATATTTTTTAAGACTTCAGTGAACCCTGAAATTATAAAAATAAAAAAGATTTTTTTATTAAATATCCTTTTTTATTCTTATGATTTCATTTAACTAGCTAGGAGTCTGTTGACTGAAATCATTATACACATTTTTTTAAATTTACAAAAAAAAATATTTTTAAGACTTAAAAATATAAAAAATAAGTTTGTTTTAAAATTAAAAAGATAATTTTTTTTAACGAGTTCAGAGTTAACTGAGTGCTAGCTAACTTCTGAATCCAGGTTTTTTCATAAAAAAAAAAAGAACTGAAAACTATCATCAGCACTCTGATACTCAAATCCAGCTGAAGGTTGATCAAGGCCAGATCTTTATTCAGAACATGTGATAAATATTTCAACACAGATAACTCATAGGTTGAAGAAGTTTCATTTTTCAAGATTTCAAACAGTCAAAAGTGCCTCAGATTGAAGAATCGCCTCCATATGATGGCCCACATCTCGCTAAATTCAGTGTCTCTGGTTCTAGAAATCGTTTATCTCTCGCCATCATAGTCAAAGTGTGTGAACAGAAGCGTATTTACTGCTCTGAATGAGTCTGACAACCGTATTCCCCGCTGTGTGAACCGAGCCAGAGAGAGAGAGAGAGAGAGAGAGAGACGGGTGGGGGGAGAGGAGGAAGAAAAGAAAAACAGGCAGCATTTTAATTGCTTTTTAAAAAAAGTGCAGATGAAAAACAGTGTTTGCCTGGAGGGGCATGGTGAAATTCTAGCTGGAAGAATTGCAAGACCATATGAGAAAGGACGGCCGCGGGCGATACAGGGAGATGAGTATTGGTTTTTTATAAAGCATTTTGCATCGATTTCCAAAGGGGGGGAAAGAGAGAGAGAGAGAGAGAGAGAAAGAGAGAGGGAAACAACAGGGAAAACAAGAGCTTTGGAAAGTGCATAAGGTGACGAGGCTTGCGTGGAAGAGTGTATGAATCACACCGTTGCATTAAAGGAAGAAACGGTCCACGTTATGAAGGACAGTACACACACACACACACACACCTGAGCTCAATGAAGTGTGTTTGTGTTGGTAAATCACTTCCTTACGCTGAGTCAACAGCCGTCGCTCGACTGTAAACGTCTGCTAGGCTTTGACGAGGCTGTGGGATTTCTCTTTGTGGTTCTGGAGAGCCGTCAGCTGATCCAGGAACTGTCGGGATGATTAAAGAGGAGATTGCATCGGCTCGGCTCAGGAACGGAAGGAAATGCTGATCCTATCAGAGTTCAGAGAGAGAACTGAACTATACATGCAGAGAGAGGAAGATGTGGACAGGTATCCGGCGGACTGAGGCGTCTGTGCTGTGTGTGTCGTGCAGTTACAAGATGTTTAAAACACTTTACAATAAAGTTCATCAGTTTACATGAACTAAGAATGAGCAATACTTCTACAGCATTTATGAATCTTAGATATTAATTTCAACGTTTACTAATACGTTATTATAATCAAAGGTTGTATTAGTTAACATTAGTTAATGCACTGTGAACTAACATGAACAAATAATGAACAGCTGTATTTTTATTAACTGATATTAACAAAGATTCATAAGTACTGTAACAAATGTATTACGCATTGTTAGTTAATACATTTACTAATTTAACTAATGAACCTTATTGTAAAGTGATACCGATGTTTGATATTAGTAGATTTAGTAGGAGAATGTGTTTTAATGTATTGAAAATGTTTACTGGAGATGGACACTCAAACCTAGTGAGCCGAGCATCCTAACTATCATGACTCGTTCGAATTTTTGATTTGACTCTAATAAGCAACAAAGTATAAAATAAAAAAAGTTTTTTTGTTTTTTTTAATGGTTGCAGTTAACTGATATTATTAACATATTTTTATATTAAGAAGATCCTTTTTTATTCTTATGATTTCATAGTGTGTGATTTCAAATCCAGCTTTATTTCAAAAAGTGAAATATAGTAGAATGTATTATAATGTATTAGAAACGTTTGCTCTTTGTATCTGGTGATGGACACACAAACTCTGATTAAAATGTTAAAGTGTAAGAAATAAAGTTTTTTGCTGCGAAAACCACCTTTGGGAACCTTTCATTTTATCTCCTTTTTTTTTTTTTTTTTTTGAAAAACCTTTGCTTGCAAGTGCGCTTGTGTCATCTTTCATTTTTATAATGAATGCAAATTCCCAATATGTTTGTGGGAGACTATAACTAAGAAAAGTACAAAGATGGAGAAAACTAAAGCAAGAAGTGAAGAAGAGAGATATAGAGATGATCATAATGGAGGATTCTGTTTCCATCTCTTTTATTCTCCTTCCATCACTAAAATCCCAGCTAACAGGGAACGCTCTGGAAAGGTTCTCTCAAAGTTACGAACAAACGTTCTTCCAGTAACGTTAATAGAACGTTCGTTCAAAGTTACTTTAATGTTCTCAAAACGTTAGATTAAAAACGTTATTTATACATTGCTAATGGAGTGCTTTTTCTGAAATGTTTCAGCCGGACCTTTATCTTATATGTTTTTTAAATGTTACAGTTTTAGAATGTTTAGAATGTTCAACATTCAAAAGTAACAATTCCATAATGTTTGAAGAATGATCAAATGGAATGTTTCTTGGAATGAAGAATGAAAAAAAGAGGATGTTTTCAAATGCTCAGAGAACATTCAGAAATATTTTTTCAGAACTTATTGAGAATGAGAACATTCTTATAACATATTTTTATTAGCTGGGAAACTTGAGTGTTTACTCGATAATGAATACAGTTCTCATTCCAGTGGTTTTCAGATCACAAATGTGGCCAGACTTTCAGTCACAAGGGGTTTTTAATCTTCAGGATTTGTTGTAAAGGAAACTTTGAAAAGCATCATTACTGTGTTTACCAAGTCACTCACTGCTTTTACTCATAGTGATTTTAACAAAGCCCTGTCATTAATGCAAATAAGCATCACAGGCTTTTATGACTGTCCTGCTTTATTTCAGCAGTGCTTCCTGACGTCATGTATTATGTGGGAGTTATTTAATTGGCTTGTGACAGTAGAGATGCTCAGACATTGAAGGGTTTTCAGCTCTGTATTAATCTCACTGTAGAGAAGGACTTAAAACGCTTTTCTCAGCCACTGAAATCTGCCTAAAGCCTCTTGTTTCAGATCCGAGCGTTAATACGTTTTTGGCTGGGCACTAATAAAATTGAAAAATAAATGCTAATTGTTTCATGCATTTAAAGGAGGCTGGCCTCGCTCCATTAACTGTGTGTGTGTGTGTGTGTGTGTGTGTGTGTGTGTTCATTTTCAGGATCAGCAGGCTGTTTAACGGAACCGAGCCGATCGTTCTGGACAGTTTAAAGCAGCATTACTTCATCGACAGAGACGGAGAGATATTCCGCTATATCCTCAGCTTCCTGAGAACCTGCAAACTGCTCCTGCCGGATGACTTTAAGGTATTAAAAATCAAGGATTATGTTGTCTGAAGCATGTTCTTCTGGAAAAATCCAGATTCACTGGCCGTTTGCAATAGAATGCATGTAGTGTACTATAGTAAACACGGCACACTGCTTACTATTAATCAGAGTAGTATGTGAAACAGTATGCAGCATGCCATGATCTTGTCACATGCATTATATCAATTTCAAAAGTTATAATTGTGGAATTTTGGGGGGGAATATATAATCAATTATTTGCATTTTTAATCCAGTTGTATTATGTTAGGAAATGATTGTTGATATAGATTCATTCATCACACTGGAAATGGAAGGTCATTACAATGCATGTTGGGATACAATACAAATCGCTATTAGATCTTCGTTTAATCTCGTTGCTTTCTGAGAGACATTAAAGAGATCTCAGTTGTGGCTTTGCTTTCCCTTAACCGCGCTCTTGTTTGTTTACTGCACATTTAGTCTGAAATGAGAAAACAGACTGTAGAAGAAGACAGCTGCTATAGCGCCACCTGTGGCAGTACTGAGAATGCAGTGCATTGCTAATGGCAGTAGTGTACACAATTTGAGTAGCATATCTAAGTAAATGTGTGTTCACATACTTGCATAGTCCTAACCAGACAAATCCTTAAAGAAGGACTAGTAATAACAGCTCTTTCATGCAATATTGAGGTTTTGTTTTGTCCAGCTGCAATCACATAAAACGATGAAGATCAGGAAATATTTTTAGTTTCTTGGTTTTTATTTCTGTTCTGTTTGGTTGCCCCGCCCATAGTGCAATAATATTGGTCCAAAATAGACATGTGTGTGTATATATATATATATATATATATATATATATATATATATATATATATATATATACAGTGCTATGCATAAGTTTAGACACCCATACTAAAGTTGACTAAAAAGAGGAATAAAAAATCATATTTTGGAAACTGAACTTAATGCCTTAATTTAAAAAATTAGGAAAAATCCAACCTTTAAGGACACCAATTTTCTTTGTGAATGAATAATGTATCGTAAATAAATAAATGTTCTTCCTTAAAATACATGGTGCATAAGTTTGGACACCCCTATGTTAAATTCCCATAGAGGCAGGCAGATTTTTATTTTTAAGTATTTAAAAAAAAAAAAAATTAGGATACTATGCATCCTGATAAAGTTCCCTTGGCCTTTGGAATTAAAATAGCCCCACATCATCACATAGCCTTCACCATACCTAGAGATTGGCATGGGGTACTTTCCATAAGATCATCTCTCAATGCAAATCAAACTAGCTTTTAGGCTAACTGAAATAAAACCATGCCAATCTCTAGGTATGGTGAAGGCTATGTGATGATGTGGGGCTATTTTAATTCCAAAGGCCAAGGGAACTTTATCAGGATGCATAGTATCCTAAAAAATTTAAAAAAAATAAATACTTAAAAATAAAAATCTGCCTGCCTCTATGGGAATTTAACATAGGGGTGTACTCACTTATGCACCATGTATTTTAAGGAAGAACATTTATTTATTTACGATACATTATTCATTCACAAAGAAAATTGGTGTCCTTAAAGGTTGGATTTTTCCTAATTTTTTAAATTAAGGCATTAAGTTCAATTTCCAAAAGATGATTTTTTATTCCTCTTTTTAGTCAACTTTAGCATGGGTGTCTAAACTTATGCATAGCACTGTATATATATATACAGTATATGAAGAGTTCAGATGCAAAAGCCTCTAAGTGCCATCTGAAATTTTCTTCTAGAATGATCATTTTTACGAAGCTTGTTTATTTAAGTTCAGTAATTTCACTTAAATGGCAATGAAAATTACCTAGTAATTGCCATTTAAGTGAAATTACTGAACTTAAATATACGAGCTTGATAAAAATGATCATTCTAGAAGAAAATTTCAGATGGCACTTAGAGGCTTTTGCATCTGAACTCTTCATATATATATATATATATACACACAAGTATCAAATATGTTCTGATTGGCTGTGATTGTGTCACATTGCACAGTGTTTTCCCTGTATGAGCAAATCACGTTCATATATCTGGACCACAGAAATGACTTGAATTGATATGTATTCATTATGAATAACTGCATATGGCATATTCAGTTCAAAAGTCTATTTGCATAGTGCTTTTCACAATACATAGCATTTAATGTAAAGCCGCTTTGAAACAATGCGTCACATGTATCCTCACGGATGAACTCTCCCTTCCAAACACGCAGAAATGTGATGTAAACACGTTACGTCTTCTAATCTTGATCTGGATTGGCTTTGTTGTTCTCTCTTGAGTTGGACAAAGAACCTCGTTTGGACTGGTTTGATCTGATGATCAATGTGTGTGAAATCAGACAGAAATGCGAACGGTGTAAAGCGTGTCCGTGAGGCATCGTGACTGTCATGGCCCGCGGTCGCCCGCGCTTCGCTAAATCAATGTGAACGTGGAATATGCTTTGCATCTATCAGGGAGAAAAGCAGCAGAGATTATCTGTTGTCAAGCCGCTCGAGTCAATAACTGATCTTGTTTTGTTTGTGACCACTAGCAGCGATTATAAAACATGTCTTGCTTTCAGAATAACATGAATCGCTCATGATAAATCCGATGAGCAAGACCGTAAACAGTCAGTTTTGATTCCAAGGTTTGTGTCACGGATCTGACCTCTACATCAGCATGTGCTTGACAAGAATCAAAGAGAAATGGTCATCTCTTATACGTATTAGATGGAGTCGGGGGAATATCTCTCTCTATCTCTCTCTCTGTCTGTGAGATGTTGTCTTGCCGATGGGCAATCGAGTAAGATCATTATTTTGGATCACAACAGGCCTGTCGGATCGCCTGAACATGGGAATTCGGGCTAGTGAATCGTGTCTCTTTCTTCACCTCTCTCGTATCTCTCCATCGTGTTGCTCGACTGTAAGAAGAGCGTTAGAGAACGAGTCCTGTTGAAAACAGAGATCCAGGCGCATGCGGAGCTTCTTTAATACCGTTCCCTCGTTCCCTCCGGCGCTGAGGCACCGCATGCGTGTTGTCATCCGCAGTGTGAAGGGCGAAAGGAAAGAAAAAAGACATGCGCGAAAAGAAAAGAGGTGAGAGACGTGTCCCATCCAAAGTTAGAGATACTTTCATGTGCATTTTTCCCTTTATAATGTCCTCTTGCAATAATTTCGAACAATGTAAAGTTATATTTTAAAGCTTATATTGCAATTCGAGCATTTTCTGCTTAGATTAATGCTGAAATGTGCCATGGAAACAATTATTGCCCTGTTTTATAAGTCTAATTTCTTAATATATAGTGCTTAAGCTTGAAGCATCCATGTATAGAGGTCAGAGACGTGTCCCAGCTAAAGCTATATATACTTTCATGTACATTTTTCCATTATAATGTCCAATTACAGTGATTTTAAACTATGGAAAATGTATTTTTTTAACGCTTATATTGAATAACCATCCATGTATGGAGGTTAGAGACATGTCTTGACCAGTTATATATAATTTCATGTACATTTTCCCCTTATAATGTCCACTTGCAATAATTATTTAAAGTTATTCGTTTTTAAAGCTTATATTGCAATGGATTGCGTGTAATTTTGAAAATATTTTCTGCGTGGATTAGTGCTGAAATGTTCCAGGCAAAACTGATTGCCGTGTTTTATAATAGTCAAATTTTCTAATTTATGCGTATAGCGCTTTTACAGAAAATAATGATGTTAATGTTTATAATATCTTAAACTCTTCATGCCTTTCAGATGCGTTTAGCAGATTAGATCTGTGTAATAATATAGTTTTCATTTTGTGACGATACAAGTGATCAAGCATTTGAGATTTGCTATAGAATATATATTGCTTTACACAACTATACTGTGTGTTTGCAGATGATACTTACTTTATACATAGATCTCTGTGATAATATGGTTTATATTTTGTGACAATATCAAAGCAATTAATCTAATATAGCAAATCTCAACTGCTTATGTGAAGTTTATACTGTATATCCGACTTTATAGAGCTGCGTGAAAATGTAGTTTGCATTATGCAACGATATAAACAAGACTATTATTAGCGTGTCAAGCGGTTGATCCTTCACTGTCTGTTTTCTGCAGAGAAACCTGCGAATACAATCAGTCATAGTTTAGTTTCCATTCAGGCTGTGTACAGTTCATGACTGTTTATATTAATCTTTATGCAGATTACTCTGCACACTAAACCATATCCTCAGATGAACTCCAATCATTTCCACACCTCAGCTCCTCCCGAGATGGAGAGGCGAGGAAGAATAGTACCATCTGGACTTGTGGGAAATTAAGGAAAAAATGAAAGGGGCAAAAAAGCCCTGGCAAGATCCCCGTGAGGAAGAGAGAGAGAGAGAGAGAGAGAGAGAGAGAGAGAGAGAGAGAGAGAGAGAGAGAGAGAGAGTGGGCGAGAGAGATAGAGAGGGATAGAGAGAGAGAGAGAGGGCGAGAGAGATAGATAGAGAGAGAGAGAAGAAGAGAGAGAGAGAGAAGAAGAGAGAGAGAGAGAGGAAGAGAGAGAGAGAGAGAGAGAGAGTGGGCGAGAGAGACAGAGAGGGAGAGAGAGAGAGAGAGAGGGAGAGAGAGAGAGAGAGAGAGAGAGAGAGAGAGAGAGTTTGGCAGTCTGCTGTTGTCTGCCTGGATAAAGAAACGCTGAAGCCTCGAGGTCGTTCACTGACGGGCTCCAACGAGCACATGCGATCCTGCCAAACGTCTCGACTGTGACCCGCGGGCCGCGCTGATGCCCCTCTGATGCCCCTCTGAGCAACACACACACCCCGCACCCCAAACACACTGCTTTTAAACATTCATTCATTTACTGCCTTTTATTTATGTACTTACTCGTGTTTTATTTATTAGTGGCGTTTGCAGGAACCTTTGCTCAAAGTTGGTGACTGTATTTTATTTAGAAAGCATAAACATCTATTGAAAGTATAATTATCTCTTTTTAAAATAATTATTTTGTATATTTTAACTTAGAAGTGTAGTGGCGTTTGAGGTAATAACATCACTATTGCTATCAAAACTATTACATTTCTAAATACTAAACTTGAGTATTGCCGGCTTTTATTTATGTACTTATTCGTTTTTTATTTATCAGTGGCGTTTGCAGGAATAGCATCACCTTTGCTCATAGTGACTATTTAGAAAGCATTAACATACATTGAAAAGAGTAGGATATAATTATCTCTTTAAAATAAATATTTTTTATATTTTAACTTGTGTAGTGGCGTTTGAGGTAATAGCATCACTATCGCTCATAGTTAAAATTTAATTTCTGAATAATAAGCTTGAATATTTGCATGGGCAAACAACACTTTTATTTAGAAAGCGTAGACGTCTTTTATGTATGTGTTGTCCACTGAAAAAACAGTATAATAATCTTTAAGAATAATTATTTTGTATTTTTAACCTAGGATTTGACTGCATTTTGTGTGTGTTATTTATTGTTGTTCATTCTAGTTATTTAGTAATTAGTTATCTAGTTATTCATTCATTCATTTAGTTTTGATCCTGCACCTGTTGGAGATCATTCACATTTCCCTCTTTTGTGAATAATTATTTCCACCAAAACGGCTGTTTGATCACATCTTGTGTGTGTGTGTGTGTGTGTGTGTGTGTGTGTGTGTGTGTGTGTGTGTGTGTGTGTGTGTGTGTGTGTGTGTGTGTGTGTGTGTGTGTTGTTCTGTTAGTGATTTTATTTTATTTTTTACCATAAATCTAGCAAAATGTTTGAAATACAGGGGAAAAACTCTCTAAAATCAACAGCTGATACACTACCATTCAAACGTTTCTTTAAAAGTCTCTTCTGCTCACCAAGGCTGTATTTATTTTATCAAAATTAATCAAAATGTGAAATATTATTACAAATTAAATCAGCTGTTTTCTATGTGAATATATAATAAACTGTAATTTATTCCTGTGATCAAAGCTGAATTTTCAGCATCATTACTCCAGTCTTCAGTGTCACATGATCCTTCAGAAATCACTCTAATATGATGATTTGATGATCAAGAAACATTTATGATTATTATCAGTGTTGAAAACAGTTGTGCTGCTTCATATTTTGGTGGAAACTGTGTTTTTCAGGATTCTATGATGAATTGTAAAAAAAAAAAAAAAAAAAAACAGCATTTATTTGAGGTTGTAAATGTCTTGACTGTCATTTTTTTATCAGTTTAATGCGTCTTTGCTGAATAGAAAGTTCAAAAGAACAGCAAAACAAAATAGAATCTTTTGTAACATGAGTGTCTTTTGATGAGTTCATGCTGATTAAAATTATTAGTTTCCTTAAATATCACTAATGATATATATATATAAGTGCCATCTGAAATTTTCTTCTAGAATGATCATTTTTATCAAGCTTGTAAATTTAAGTTCAGTAATGACAATTTACTTTAATGACAATTCATAGGTCATTTTCATTGCCATTAAAGTAAAATTACTGAACTTAAATATACGAGCTTGATAAAAATGATCATTCTAGAAGAAAATTTCAGATGGCACTTAGAGGCTTTGCATCTGAACTCTTCATATATATATGTATATATATATATATATATATACACACTACCGTTCAAAAGTTTGGGGTTAGTAAGAATTTTAATTTTATTTTTGGGGGAAAGAAATAAAATAAATCAATACTTTTATTCATCAAGGATGAGTTAAACTGATCAAAAGTGACAGTAAAGACATTTATAATGTTAGAAAACATTCTATTTTAAATAAATGCTGTTCTTTTGAACTTTATATTCATCAAAGAATTATGAAAAAAATTTCTACACAACTGTTTTCAACATTGATAATAATAATGAATGTTTTTTGAGCATCAAATCATCATATTAGAGTGATTTCTGAAGGATCATGTGACACTGAAGACTGGAGTAATGATGCTGAAAATTCAGCTTTGATCACAGGAATAAATTACACTTTAATATATATTCACATAGAAAACAGCTATTTTAAATTGTCATAATATTTCACAATATTACTGTTTTTTTATTGTTTTTATCAAATAAATGCAGCCTTGGTGAGCAGAAGAGACTTCTTTTAAAAACATTAAAAAATCTTACTGACCCCAAACTTTTGAACGGTAGTGTATATATAAATTGTTAAAAAAATGCTTCTCAAGTAAATACATCTTGTTTAAACTAAGGATGTTTAGATGTAAAATGTCGAGATTTTGAAATATGTTCTAATGTTTAACGTCTCTGCTCAGGAATTCCACCTCCTGTACGAGGAGGCGCGATATTACCAGCTGTCTCCGATGATCAAGGAGCTGGAGCGCTGGAAGCAGGACCGGGAGCAGAGACGCCTGGCTCAACCCTGCGACTGCCTGGTGGTGCGCGTGACCCCTGACCTCGGCGAGCGCATCGCCCTCAGCGGGGAGAAGGTGCTCATCGAGGAGGTCTTCCCCGAGACCGGCGACGTCATGTGTAACTCGGTCAACGCTGGCTGGAACCAGGACCCGACACACGTCATCCGCTTCCCGCTGAACGGATACTGCAGACTGAACTCAGTGCAGGTAAAGACGTTTACTGGGGATATTTACTGGTGTGCTGCTCTTATCTGCTCCAGACAGCATTCAGGACGCTTTACTCCTGCATGAGGAACGTCACGTTTCTTCTGCTTAGTCTTTACATGGGTGGATTTAAAGGAACACGCCGACTTTTTGGGACTTTATCTTATTCCCCAGAGTTAGATAAGTCCATACATACCCTTCTCATCTCCGTGCGTGCCGTAACTCTGTCTGACGCACCCACCGCTAGCCTAGCTTAGCACAAACACTGGATGTAAACGGCTCCAGCTAGCATACTGCGCCCAATAAGTGACTAAATAGCGCCAACATTTTCCTATTTACATGTTGTGATTTGTAAAGTCACAGCGTGTACAAATAACAAGGTCACATGAGACTTCTTCTAACCGTATACATAGCCTACTAGGAACTATATTCTCAGAAGGTGAAGCACTGCTACTTGGGCGGAGGGATTTGCTCGCAGCGCCTGAGAAGACCGTGGAGAGGAGCAGAGAGTTCGCTCAGAGTTGGAGTAAATCACTCCGCCCAAGTAGCAGTGCTTCGCCTTCAGAAAATATAGTTCCCAGTGTGTATACGGTTAGAAGATGGTTGTGTCTCATGTGACCTTGTTATTTGTACATACTGTGACTACAAAAAAATGTAAATAGGAAAATGTTGGCGTTATTTTGTCACTTATTGGGAGCAGTATGCTAGCTGGAGCCATTTACCTCCAGTGTTTGTGCTAAGCTAGGCTAGTGGTGGGTGCGTCAGACAGAGTTACGGCACGCACGGAGATGAGAAGGGTGTGTATGGACTTATCTAACTCTGGGGGATACGGGGAATAAGCTAAAGTCACAAAAAGTCGGCGTGCTCCTTTAAGAAAATCAGTGCAAATGCTGAAATAAATAACAAGTTCATCATCACTAGACGTGTGGCTGACACTAGTGCTGCCTATCTAGACAGCGTTTTTCGGCATCACAGGTTTAGTCCTGACATAATATAATATATCATTAAATATCTAATTTAACCAAAATGTACATTACCATTGAAAACTTTGAGGTCAGTTAAGAAGTCTCTTCTGCTCACCAAAGCTGCATTTATTTGACCAAAACTACAGTAAAAACAGTAAAATATCATTACAATTTAAAATAACTGTGAATATATAGTAAAGTGTAATTTATTCCTGTGATCAAAGCTGAATTTTCAGCATCATTACTCCAGTCTTCAGAGTCACATGATCCTTCAGAAATCACTCTAATATGATGATTGATTTGATGCTTAAGAAACATTTCTGATTATCATTGAATGATTATCATTATCATGTTGAAAATGTTTATTGCGATAAAGAAAAGTCTTCATGGCAACCCATCAAAATACAAGTTTGGTTTAACTTGGAGAATTTGTGACAGAAATATATTACTGTTGTACAGTAGAATTTATCTACATCTCAATATACTAATAATACTAACACTAATAATAATAATACATTATTTTTAAAACTTAATTTTTTTATGGAATCATCATGGTATATATGGATATGGTAAATCTCTGTTGTGCAGCACTTTGACAAAAAAAAGTTTAATTTCATATGATTAAAAGATAAATTAAATTAATGTTTTGTTAAAATACACAAGAATTTCTGTTTTTTAAATGATTAAAATTGTTGTTTTTATGAATTCAATTCATTAGACATGCTTTTTGCTTTTTTTTTCATTAACATTTAATTAAACCATTAAAATGCAATTCAGAAAACACAAAATTTGGTAAAAACAAAACTAAATTTAAAGGGATAGTTCACCCAGAAATGAAAATTAGCCCATGATTTACTCACCCTCAAGTCATCCTCGGTGTATATGACTTTCTTTTTTCAGACGCATATAACTGTTATATATAACTATCCCTTAAAAAAACACATTTCATAGGCCTGAAATGTGAGGTTTATTTTACAATAAACTTTTTTTTGTCAAAACTGTATTTGTACATGTCAATAAAATGTGATGTTGTACGTCATCCAACCAATATTTCTTGTTCGTTTAAAATCCGGCCATCATTTATTATAATGCTATTATTCGAATGTTCATGCAAACAAAACAAGCTCATTTTATTGTTATTGTTATGTTATTTTATATTGTTTGTTGGTTTTCGACAAAACTTGATTTCAGTGTAGTTTCTGAACATTTCCAGCACATTTGAACAATATCATGATAATATTGATAATCGTGATCGTTTTGGTTACTATAACCAATATTTTCATACATTTCATCTCTATGATATATGTTAATGAGAACGAGGCTTAACCTGTATCTGAACTAACGTGAACACACACACACACCTCGACAGCGCCCCCTCAGGCTCGAGTAAAACACGCAACAAAACGCCTTTTCATGTGCAGCCCTAATTCTTCACTCCCTCAAAAACAAAAGGCAAGAGCGAGAAGAAAAGAGAGGCTAGAAAATGAAATGCATAATTTACACGTTTCTCCTTTTTAAGACACAGCTCTTCCCTTTTAAAAAAGACTCCAACGTAACAACGCCCAGAGCGGTTGAAATACACGTATTGCATTTTTTAATACCATACTTACACTTTCTCAAACAGCCTCAACCCCTTTATGCTTCTTTTATAGATTTCTAAATGGCTTGCAATATAATTAATTGGCTGCATCAACTAACACAACAGTTCTGTGTTTCAGTCAGTCTCCGTCTGCCCTCTCTTTGTTTGCTCGCTCAAGCTCTATTTCTTTTCTAAAACGAGTTGATTTCTGTGAAGTGACTGAAGCTCATTTCTCTGTTTCTCGCTTAAGCATGCGTCTCTTTTAAACAGAACTGTTCACACACACACACACACACACACAGGCCACGAGAGAGACTCGACTGCTGCTAAAGCCAATGATGCAATGCTCTAATATGCAGAAACATACACAAACATTATACTTCTCAGTGATGACTGAAATACATTTACAATCATCTTTTCTCTAACACTCATCCATCCCAGCTAACAGAGATGCTCTTTAGGAAAAGTTCCCATTAAAACGTTATTTCTGAATGTTTTTTTAAAATGTTTTAAAAACGTGTTTTCTTGGTCATGAAACTGTTAAGGGAATATTCAATTTTGCAAACATTATGAGATTGTTACTTTTGCAGTTTTTTTCCAATTGCTAACACACAATTTTGCAAACTAGGCTGGTTTTATCAAAATACTGAACACAATTCACAAACCCACACACCTAAACTGCAAAATACCTCATATATCCTGCAAAATGAAGCACTGCAACCAAAACTACACATAACATTATCAAAATCTAACTTTTGCACTAAATGGCACACACTTCATTCATATTGCCAGATTTTTGTCTAGCCAACTACACACTGTTGGGCAGAATGAAAAGCACTCTCATCTTTAGTATGCTTGCCATAATACTAAAATAGTTCAAATTGTAGAAAATTCTTCAGATTGTTCACATGCACAGAAATATTTGCAGATACACACACACGCTGTTGAAACATTTATTTTTTATTTTTCACCAAACAAGTCAGTGCAACATATGCACAGCAGAAATATTAATAATATATTATAATATATTTACACTGGACTGAACAAAAATATGCTCACAAAAAAACAGTAAACTGAAAAAGAT
>CM040827.1:2687190-2727190 GCA_022828995.1 Vimba vimba
TCTGTAACCACGTTCGTACTGCAGTAAAATATGGCTGTCACTCTTCTACGGAATGTTTAATCTCGCTCTGTTTACACACAGTTATTAATGAAACGACGAACACATTCTCATAAGTTACCGCTGAAAAACAACCAAAGTAATTCACTAAAGCACATCTCTGGACGGCCATTGCTCTGAGTGAACTCGTGTCAGGGACGATGGCCGATCTCACAGAGACTTTCATTCAGCGGGATGAGCGGATGATCAGAGGATTAAAGAGTTTGTTCATTGTTCCCTAGAGTTTGTTTTGTTGGTGTAAAATCAGTTTTCCAAACTCACGTAAATAACAGTCCATTTGAGAAGATGATTTGGGTTTCATATGAGTGACAGTTTACAGTGAATATGAATGCGATCAGCAGTTCGCTTCTGCAAGTTAGAGCTGTTGACTAATGAATAATTATAAAAAATAAATGCTGGGGTTTTTTTGTTGTTGTTTTTTACAATTCATCATAGAATCCTGAAAAACACAGTTTCCACCAAAATATGAAGCAGCAGCTCAACTGTTTTCAACACTGATAATAATCATAAATGTTTCTTGAGCATCAAATCATCATATTAGAGTGATTTCTGAAGGATCATGTGACACTGAAGACTGGAGTAATGATGCTGAAAATTCAGCTTTGATCACAGGAATAAATTACACTTTACTATATATTCACATAGAAAACAGTAATATTATATTCGGTAACACTTTATTTTAATGTGTCCTTGTTACATGTAGTTACTATAGTAATAAGAAGAATAACTGATAAATGTGTACCTTGAAATGCAATGCAAGTCGCTTTGGATAAAAGTGTCTGCCAAATGCATAAATGTAAATGTAATAACTATAAATTATACATAATTACATGCAACTAACCCTAATCCTACCCTAACCCTATAGTATTTAATTACTATGACTCAGTACTTAAATATACAATTACACTGTAATGAGGACACATTAAAATAAAGTGCAACCTTAAATTGTGATAATATCTCACAATTTTTACTGTATTCTTGATCAAAGCAGAAGAGACTTGAAATCCTTCCCGACCCCAGACGTTTGAGCGGGTCTGTGATGAGAAGTGTGTGTTTGAGCTTGTGCTTGTGTTTCAGGTGTTGGAGCGTCTCTTCCAGAAGGGCTTCAGTGTGTCTGCGTCCTGTGGCGGAGGAGTGGACTCGTCTCAGTTCAGCGAGTACGTGTTGTGTCGCGAGGACAGGAGGAGTCAGTCCATGAACACACCCATCAGGATAAAGCAGGAGCCGCTGGACTAGACACACACTCAGGCCCTCGGCCCCTCCACACACAGACTCGCAGCGTTCACACGGGGAATGTAATGCACACACACACACACACACACACACACACACACACAAACCCAAAGAACTTCAACAGGATCACTTCCTGTTCCGCCCGAACCACCAATCAGAGGACGTCCTCACGCATATGGAATCAGGCCACGCCCCTCTTCCGGCGTGTGATTAAAACGACTCTATCGTCAGGGGCCGAGGGTCGGTTTCTCGCTCCCAACGGATTTTTTCATTTCAACCTTGTTGTTTATAAAGTTTTTCACTCCTTATAGCGCCGTTGTATGCGGTTATCAGTACTAGGATGGAGTTTTGTGTTTATTTCTGTTGTTACATGAAGGATGATGGGAGTGTTGTTCTGTGAGAGAAACAGAAACACTATTACGCCCCGGAGCTGCGGGGCCGGAGCGGTCCGGGGTTTAATGCGCTCCGGCTTCTTTGTTTGAAGGATCTGCGAGCAAACGTGGGTTTTTCTAAAGCCTGCGTTGAGAACATCGAGCCAGAACATTAAGCATATCGTTAAACAGTTGAAAGTTTTATAAGCTCTCTAATGCTTGAATCAAACGAGTTTTGAGCTAAACACAAAGAGTTGTGTGTGTGTGTGTCACGAAGAAAATGTAAGGATCCCGAGGCAAAGCATTGGAAGATGAAGACATATGATTGTGTCTAGAGGAAATCCATAGCGTTCATCATCACATACGTTTGCACTTAAATGCGTCTCAGACGCCCGTGTGTTTAAAGATTCAGTGGAAATAGACTCAAGTGTGTGAGTGCTGACAGAATGAGGGTAACTATCTATGGTGCATTAATTTTTAAACCATCTTTGTGAATGAATAATCGTTATTCATTAGCCCAGTTTATCAGGTTTTCCGATTGTTTGAAGTTGTCCGTTTTCTGTTTTTGACGTCAAAATGTTGTCAGACGCGGAGCCGCGCGAGTCAAGGGCGGATACGTTGGGAATTTCGTCACACTGGACTACAGTAAACTACAGTAAAACTACAGTAAACTAACTAACAAATCAACACTTCAGGCACACATTCCCTGTCTGTCTGAAAAAAGATAGTATTTGCAAATATAATCAATTGATTGCCATATAACAAATAATTTTAAGCCAGCTCGTAATGTGCTCTTTAACCGATAGATTTAACCCTTCTATTGTCCAAACACTTTAAATGAAATCTTTAAAAATAAAATCATATTAAACATTAAATACAGTAATTGTCTATATATGTATATGTACAGTAGTGGCTAAAAGTGATGTCCGGCCTAGCAAAATTGACATATTCACCCTTTATTTTAATATTATACAGTATATATATACATATATATATATATTTATATATATATATATATATATATATAAGAATTTTTAGTAAGCATATTGTGTAGTTGTGTTTGGAGTCGATTGTTTTATTCGTGATAATAACGCAATGAAACATAATACATACAAAGAAATTATGAATAAGTGCAAAAACAAGAGAGAACCGACAAACTATTAATAACTGATTATGTTTCTAGTCAATATATGCTTTTTCCAGAGCTTTTTGTTTTTCTTTTTTGCATGTAAAATAAAACCTATAGCTGTAATTTGCCTTTTTTGCCAAATAATGTTATCAGATAAACACCTTAACCAAGTTTAATGTTTTGTTTTTTTCTTCATAATTAAAAATATTTTTCTCATATTTTGATGGTTTCATTGAACTTGAAGGGACATGAAAAACAAACATCACTTTTGCCCACTACTATACTACATATATGAGCCATAAATATAACCGACTGACTCTTAAACACTAGTGTGCATATACAGTGAAATATATCATTCAAAATTAAAACGTGATTTTTAGATGATGAAAGTTTGAAGAATCATAAAACAGACTCTTTTCTTAAGGCAATAGGAGGGTTATGTCGTTTTTTTAATGCAACCACATGTATACAAAGTTGTGGCGTTTTGTATACATTTTTGCTATGATCGTGTAGACACGGGTCATCATCTTCATCTTCATCTTCATCATCACAGCACTGATCTGGGTCGAGGACACTTCATCTGATCATCCTGATCAAAGACCAACAGAAGAACAAACTCCTCCAGTCTGTGTGTGTGTGTGTGTGTGTGTGTGTGTGTGACTCACACATGCTGTTTCTTCTCAACTCAAACATCTTGATCAAAAACAAACCACCTCGTTCTGATTGTCCGTCTAAAGCCGAGTTTAAACTCCAGACTGATGCGGTTTGGAGTCTGAAAGTGTTCATGAACACAGTCGTCTGATTAAGAGTCTGCAGATCTGACCCAGATCTGGTCCAGTTCTGACACAAAGGGAATGACCAACCAGCCCTTTCATGTGTGTGTGTGTGTGTGTGTGAGAGAGAGAGAGAGCATCCCAGCATGCATTCCCAGGGCAGTGCATTTACAAACCCAAAACACACAGAGCGCTCAGATCATGTGGACTCAAGAGTGAATCCCGGTGCGGATTAAACAATGTATGTAGTCGATCCCATGACATGATGATCAAAGTTTGCTGAACAGAAGTTGTGCTTTTCAGATGATGCATATTTACGTTGGATTCCTTTACATGTCGTCGTAACGCATTCAGGACACGGGTGAAACACTTCATCAGGCCTAAACGCTGGTACTATGTACAGTTGTTTGAATATTGAAACAGTTTCTCTTTGTAAACAGACCCAATGTTAAAACCCCCACACTGACACCGCTTTAATACTAGACAACTGATGGATTAAACATGAGCAAAGCAATATGATATGTACATACAAATGACAAAAGAAAATCCTCAACATTTCAAAATGTCTACCAAGGTGAAAATTGTCATTATTTAATGTATTAATAATTAGACTGTGGTATTAAAGGGCATGTGTTTATTTACAGTGTCTTCTTTTTTATTTACTTGCATATTTGCTATAATAAAAAAGGCGTAATATTCACCCGACAGTTGTTTGTGCTTTTCATCCACTTCTATAAATCAGCCTCTAATATTGATAAATGACTTCTGATTATTTTCTGATCTGGAGTTGTCAGCCGTCAAAATATGAAGAAAATATTTTATATATATTTTAAATATTTTATATTTTAAATATGAAGAAAAAACTAAACTTGGTTAAGATGTTTATCTGATAAAATTATTTGGCAAAAAAGACGAGGTTTTATTTTGCATGCAAAAAAAAAAAAAGCATAGAAAAACAAGCAGGAAAAAACATGCATTGAATACAACATACACAGTTATTAATATTTTGTTGGTTCTCTCTTGTTTTTGCATGTGTTCATAATTTCTTCATAATTCTGCATGTTTCATTGCATTATTATCACAAATAAAACTATTGACTCCAAGTACAAAAACACAATATGCTTACTAAATCTTTAAAACAATTTTAAAAATAATATTTAAATAAAGGGTGAAGATGTCAATTAATGTTTGCTTTTTTTTTTCTATCCATTGTTTTCAAAATAAAACCTGTAGCTGTAGTTTGCCCCCTTTTTTTTGCCAAATAATTTTGTCAGATAATCATCTTAACCAAGTTTAGTGTTTTGTTCTTCCATCTTATTTAAAATATCTAGAATATTTTTCTCATGTTTTAGATCATTTATTCAAACTTGTAGGGTCATTAAAAACAAAAATCCAAAAATTATAAACACAATTATACATGTAATAAAAATTTCAAAAATTTCTTAAAAAAAAAATATATATACAGCATTTATTTCATAAAAAGTTATGAAATACATATCTGACTGACATCAATAACTTAAAATAGCTATCTGTCATACAAACAGGAAAATACACTGCAAAAAAAATATATATATATTTTCTTCCTCAGTATTTTTGTCTCGTTTTCCAGTAAAAAATATCTCAACATTCTTGAATCAAGATACATTTACTGGAGAAGCAAAATGAAGATATTAAGTCATATTTTCAAAAAAAATCTAAATACCTGCTGATGGCATCAGAAATATATATATATATATATGTGTGTATATATATATATATAATACATAAAATAAATAAAATGTATAGCATTTATATCATAAAAGTTATGAAACGGTGAACCACACACATGTAAACAACATTTTTAAGTTTAGTAAACAGCTTATTTATTCCTTTACAAAATAGGTACAAATACAGAAGTATGTTCACACAAACAGAAATATTTCAGGATATGTACAGAATTTACCAAAAATAAGATAGTTCTAATAAACACAAGGTCTTGTAAACAATATATACAAATCATCCATAGATCAAAACATTAAATTCCAGCTGTGCACATAATACAATATGAAGAGAGATCTAATAATATTTTGGCTACAAAGCGTAAGTCATAGAAAGAGCCTCCAGCAGAAATCAGAAATCAGAAGATTAATAAAGTCGCTTTAAACGACCCGACAAATACATTTGTGCTTGTTTCACATCGGACTGTCAGGGAATGAACCGTATTGCGAATGATAAAATATAAATAGGTAGAAAACGAAGTTTTCGGCTGGACGTTGGAAACACTGAAGACATCAAAACGAATGAAACTAAAACCTTCAGACACACACACTTGAACAGGATTCATGATGCATAGAAGAGCGAGAGGGTCATATTAATGAAGAAAGGTCACAGAGCTTGACCTCTCCTGACATCATGTACGGCGAACCCTCACCAAACTTAATGCTTACAGGACGGCCCGGACGGGACTCGTGTTCTTCATCATAATATCTGACTGACATCAATAACTGAAAATATCTGTAATAATCAGGCACACTGATTTGAAGGAAAATACACTGCAAAAAAAAAAAAATGCATTTCTCTCTCGTTTT
This sequence comes from Vimba vimba, assembly GCA_022828995.1. Lineage (NCBI taxonomy): Eukaryota > Metazoa > Chordata > Actinopteri > Cypriniformes > Leuciscidae > Vimba > Vimba vimba. Next base: position 2,693,321 of record CM040827.1, read on the forward strand.
CCAGTACAAACATCTAAACATGCTTGAATCAAGATACACTTCCTTTTTAAAAGCAAAATGGCTTAAGATATTAAGTTTTTTAAAATCTGAAAAGTTAACATCCCATTAGTAAATGTTAAACAATGCATTAATTAACATGAGCGATACATTTGTCACAGTATTTATTCATTTTTGTTAATGTTAGATAATAAAACAACTGTTAATTATTAGTTTATGTCATGCCCATAAAATAATATTAACAGATACAACTTTTGTTCAAAATGTTGAACAAAACATTTACATTTTTTTACATTTTTAAGTGTTGCTAAAAAAAGAATGCATGATGCTAGAATGAAATGTTTTTTTTTTTCTTTAAATTAAAATGGGTTCTTTCTTTAAAAGCAGAGGCTCTGATATATTGTATGTTCAGATATTCATAAAACAACATATTCTGGGGGCCATGAAACTTTTTTTTTTTTAAATGCTGGCATTAATACAGTTCTTTCAGAAAATAAAACTTAATATTTTCAGTCATTTTGCTTCTCAAGCAAATGTATCTTGATGTCAGAATGTTTAGATATTGTACTGAAGTGAGAAAATGAGTTTTTGCAGTGAAAATGCAGAGTGAGATTAAACATCACGAACATAAACAGGAAGAATCGGCAGTGAAATCCAGTTTTACACGACAAAAATGAAAACATGAAATCAAATGAAGCGCTAATACTTTCATAGTACATGCTCGTGGTCTTATTGTAATTCATCAGCGCACGTCAGTCCAAAGGAAAGTGTTTGTCTTCATGATGTAGTGCCGCTTTAAGACGGGAATGACTTACGAGATGAGAAACGCTTCAGAACAGAAGTCAAACGTGTGTTTGCGTGTGTGTATTGCTATCGCTCGGCTCTGCTGGCCTGATTCGGGATTCGTGCTCCTCACGGACACACATTAAACTCACACAAACCACATCGACACACAGAAGCTTCATGATCGGGATTCATTCCTCAATACAGACTTGAGTTTAAAGTGTTATTTTTGTTGCTGAAAAGTCATTTATACATGCTTTTAAAAACAATATTCATCAAAAAGTCTATTTACATGAAAGTCTCGCTGATAAAAGTTTTCCAAATGGAGTTTTAGTCGATAAATTCTGCTTTTACGGGGGGTTTAATACTGTGATTGTGCTGCGAAAAAACTTCTTCCTCTGTATTTTTATCTTGTTTTCCAGCACAAATATCCAAACATTCTTAAATCAGGAGACATTTAATGGAGAAGCAAAATGACTGAAGATATTGAGTTTTGTTTACTGAAAAATGTATCAAAATGAAGTGAGTTTGTGCTTTAAACAGGAATATCTGCCAATAAGGTCTGGAAAATCAAAGGGAAAACAAGATTATTTCTCTGACACCACTGGCAAATATTAGTGTTGTTTTAGGCAGAAGCTCACTTCATTTTGAGAGGATATTAGTGTTGTTTTCAGACAAAAAAGAATCATTTTTCTTCCAAAGTAAATGTATCTTGATTTTTTTAGATGTTTGAATGGAAAACAAGACAAAAATACTAAGTAAATAATTGTTTTCCATGTGGTTGTACACTGATGATGATGATGATGTTTGGGAAAGTCTGCATAAGGTTTAGAGAACACAGTTTCTTTTCCAGAAAAGTACATGGATCACTTCAAGGCGTTTCGTCTCAAAGATCGTTCACTGTAAGCGCTCCGTGTTGAATATACAGCAGAATGACATCGGCACTGCAAAAACACTTCAACTTCATCAGGATTACCTCTTGTTTTACACTCAAAAATGTGCAAAAATGCTCTAATAATGCTCTAAGCATAACCAAACGAAATGTAGTGAAGCTAAAAAAGTAAAGTCAATATGAAATCTTATTTTATTATGGAATAATGCAGTATTTATTATAAATTACTTATCCGTGCACATCATTATTGTTTTAAAATCATGTGCATTCTTGAATCAAAATTAGCGAGATCTCTTCTCTTCTCTGATGATGTGGGCGGGGCAACCTGTCACTCACATCAGATCCACCAATAGCAAACCACAACCATCCAATCAATTTCCAACAGACAAAATCAAGCCCCGCCCACATTTGTTCCTCACAATAGGGAAGAAAAGACGAGTTTCCATTTTTAATGTTGTCTTTAACAACTTGTTAAAAATTGCTAATAGGGGATATTTGAGAAAAATTAAATTCTCTTTTGTGTTTCGCCTAAACTTTTTGTTTTTAGAATATTTTTATTTCTGGAAAACAAAATAAAAATACTGATAAAGAAAGTGATGATATTTGCAGTGTCAGATTCATTCATACACAAAAACCAAACAAACAAACAAACAAACAAACAAACAAACAAACAAACGCTCCTCAGCTCAAAGCCAGAGACACAAGCCTTAAAATTCACTATCATAAATACAATTTACCTAATAAAGTTGAGGAGAAACCAGGAAACGTGAAGTACATCTTAGTCGTTTCTCTTTTTTTCCCAAACCTTTTTGTCTGAAAAGCAACGCTGAGATCACGAGGTCACACACACTGATGGGGCTGAAGGCACGTCGCAGGGCTGAAGGAAGTGTTGGTCGGGTGATCCCTCGGTAGTGTGCAGAGTTCAGTTAGTGTACACTACTTCAGGAGAGCTCGATACAGAATGAGAGATCTGCTGGTCTCTCGCTCCTGCTCCATGTAGAAGATGAAGTCCCTGAGATTGACACGTGTTATTCTCTGTCGGGAATACTGTCGCGACGAGCAGGAGGAGGCCGACGATCCGGCCGGAGAACCCGCCGAACTCCCCGACACCTGAGGAGAACAAAACACAGATCTCATATTAAACCATACGGATTGGAAGACTCAACTCACGCCAGATTCCAGTAACGTTTGACACTTTGAATAGGGCTGGACGATATATCGCTTTAGCATTGCTAACTTTTAGCACGTTAGTCACATCGCAGTCAAGTCTAGGGATTATAGTTGTAGTTAAAACATTATCAAAATGATTCCAGTTTGCATGGAAACGACAAAAAATTCTGTATTATGCAGGCAAGTGATTTGGCGATGTCAATGTGTATAGAAAGACTACGCGCCTGCAGACATATATGTGACCGTGGACCACAAAACCAGTCACATGGGTCAATTTTATGAAATTGAGATGTAAACATCATAAGAAAGCTGAATAAATAAACTTTCCATTGATGTATGGTTTGTTAGGATAGGACAATATTTGGCTGAGATACAACTATTGAACATCTGGAATCTGAGGGTGCAAAAAAATCTAAACATTGAGAAAATCTCCTTTAAAGTTGTTCATTTATGTTCATGATTGTGCTGCATTCACTCACAAAAATATATGTTTTATATATTTACGGTAGGAAATGTACAAAATATCTTCAAGGAACATGATCTTTACTTAATATCCTAATGATTTTTGGCATAAAAGAAAAATCAATAATTTTGACCCATACAATGTATTGTTGGCTATTGCCACAGATAAACCCGTGCGACTCGAGACTGGTGACGTGATCCAGGGTCACATATATTCAAAACGCGCATCTATAGACTAAACACGTGATATCCACGCCGTCATCATCTTCACAGATTCACGTTTTTGAAGTTTACACGAAGATGATAACATTTTCACAACTTGCATCTATTTCAAAGTTTGCGTTCTCGAGCTCCAGACACTGTTGTCGTGCAAATGAACGGCCAGAACACATTAAACATTTCCTGTTTTCATCTAAAACGGTGTGTGTTAGCGGCCCCTAAGTTAATAACTAATGATCTTTGCAATGGAAGTGAATCAATCGAAACTAACTTTAGCTGGACAATAACTTTATTCTAGAGCTGCTGTAAAGCCTAAACAATCTCTGTTACTGTAATTTCCTATTATCACTGTAAAGCTGCTTTGAAACAATCTGTATATTGTTAAAAGCGCTGTATAAATGAAGGTGACTTGACTAGACCCATACGTATCAGGCAACACACGTGATTCTTAGATTAATTGCTAAGTTTACTCATCATAGAGGGAAAGTTTATCATTTGCACATGTTTTAGATCCTGTTGGTTTAAACATTCAAGCGATTTTAAACCATTTGAGCGCAAGAAGACGCTTGTGCATACACGAAAAAACTGTCAAAATGCCCGTCTCGTAGAGTATCCTCACTTATGTCTTATGTGAATGTAAAGAACTGAGAAAAAAACGGATGCGCATCATTATATTGGATCAGTGCATTCGGTCTTAAAGTGACAGCAGCCTAATAAACCTGCCGTGTCATTAATGTTAATTAAAAAGAGAAAATCACTTTTATAGCTTTAACAAAGATGAATTATATTCCATATATTCAGACTATGCAGTGTTATTTTACATTTGATGATTGAACTTCTGTACCTGAATACTGTTAGACTGACCTGAAAAACATAAAGCACTGTTTATTTTAATTTGTATCTTTGTTCTATATTACTTATCTATGCTTGTAATTTCTTTATTATATTGCAGATTCACTACCCTACAAAATCATCCCAATCATCCTAGAATTATTCATTCTTTCCAAATAGAGCCATTCAAGTCATCTGGTGAAAATGTTTTCATATTGCAATATATCGCAGAAAAACTAAATATCGTTTTTCAATATCGTGCAGTCCTAGCCCTACCAGATAAAATACTGTAGTGCATGACAATTTCATTTGAAAGTGGGGGGTAAAATCACATTATGAAATAAATGTTTTTCTCCAAAACCTGATGATCATAATCTCCAGCATGATTTCAGATCCAAAGAGCATGTTGAGATTCACACAAGAAAGAGTCACATGATCACTGACGCTCTTCTATTTACAGTTGATGTAATGAAGTCATAAGATAAAATTCAGCATTTCTGATGTTATTATGATCAAAAAGTGTCTTTTCTTAAACTTGAATACCAGTGGATTACACTGAGATACTCAGTTTGCCTCGAACGGGTTTACTCTTCGCCCATTCTCAAAAGTCTTCCTGTTCATCTGCTGCTTTCAAGCATAAACTGAAGGAGAAGTCAAATAAACAAACGGATTTTTACACAGCTGAGTCAGACCTCCATCTTTCATGAAGAACAGAAAAAGATCAGATGGGAAGACCGGAAACGAAGTCTTTCTCTCCAGCAGACGTCGCACAATTAGACTGATTGCTTTCGGTAAACACAAATCACACGGAGCCCTTAATGGAAACCATCTGACGGGAACAGGAATCCTGCAAACGCCAGCGAACGCATGGTGGCCGCTTGTGTCTCGTCTCCAGCGAGCCGTCAGCGGATCTGACGGGTGGAGCGTGCTGAGGTGGGGTGAATTTAGGACAGGCAGCGCTCGGGACGCCCTCAGGCCTCAAGACCTCCAGAAGCAAGATCTGGACTCATCAGGCCAATCAGAGTTGACCTCATGTGAAAGGCAGGCATGCCTTCTGCCATGGCAATTAATGCCAATCATAGCCTGGACCAATCAAACGCATCCATCTACCTGGACACGCCGACGGGCTTCTGGCGTTTGTGTTTGTGTGCTGAATATTCACATGTGTTTGAGAGAAAGAAAAACAGTTCGAGGAAAAGACAAAGGAAGAAAAACATGCGACGTGAAATACATATTCAACTATAAAGCAGCTCTACAGAAGATTATTCAGCTGTTGATTCAGTTCAGTAACTGTCAATTTCGTTCATCAATTATGAAACGGATTAAAGCTCAATTCAGTTCAATAACAGTGTGAATGTTCCAAAGTTCATTAGTTATGAAACACATTTATTCAACTCGAGTCAGTTCAATGTTGATTCAGTTCACTTCAATAGTGTTGATGTTGCAGTTCGCAAATTTATTCAACAAGTCGATGACGCTATTGCCTTCTGCTTTACAGGAGTATCAAATTAAATTCATAATTGATGAACTCTGCAAACAGTGACACGGTTATTGAACTGAATTAGGCTGAATAACAACACAACTGTCATCTATAGAGCTGCTTATAGCTGAATTAAACTCGCCTCATAATTTGATAAACTGCACTATTATTGAACTAAACTGAATCAACACTGAACACACTTGTTCTGAATAATGGCACTTTTGTCTTCAGTAGAGCTGCTTTAATAGCTGATTCAAATTTGTTTCATAACTGATGAACTGTAACATCAACACTGTTATTGAACTGAATTGAATTAACAGTGAATTATGAAACAAATTAATTTAACTCAAGTCAGTTCAATGTTGATTCAATTCAGTTCAATAACAGTGTGGATGTTGCAAAGTTCATTAGCAATCTCAATTTAACTGAAAAGCAACTCTACAGAAGACAATAACATCATTTTTCAGCTCAATTCAGTTCAATAACTGAATGTCAAGAGTTGCAAAGGTCATCAATAAAACAAATTCAATTTCAGCTGTAAAGCAGATCTACAGAAGATAATAGTGCCATTATTCAGTTCAACTTTTGTCAGTTCAATCAAGTTTATAATAATACTGAATATTAAGACACACACAAACAGAACGCTTATTTATAGGATTGGCGTGTACATTGAAATGCAGTTTTCCCTCCTGAAAGTTTGCAGTACGAGTGTTTTCTACACGATTATTTAGTAATTGAACTAGGGCTGTGAAACGATTAATCGCGATAATCGCATCCAAAATAAATGTGCATAATTATTTTGTATATACATTATAAATACACACACATGCATGTACTGTATATATTTAAGAAAAATGTGTTATTTATATAATACAAATTATATATATACACAGTACCAATCAAAAGTTTGGAAACGTTACTATTTTTAATGCTTTTGAAAGAAGTCTCTTATGCTCATCAAGCCTGCAGTTAAAAAAACAAAAAAAAACAAAAAAAAAACAGTAATATTATGAAATATTATTACAATTTAAAATAATGGTTCTCTTTTTTAATATACTTTAAAATGCAATTTATTTTTGTGATGCAAAGCTGAATTTTCATCAGCAAGTACTCCAGTCTTTGGTGTCTTATGATCCTTCAGAAATCATTCTAATATGCTGATTTATGATCAATGTTGGAAACAGTTGTGCTGCTTAATATTTTTTTTATAACCTGAGATACTTTGTTCAGGATTATTTGATGAATAAAAAGTTAAAAAGAACTGTATTTATTTAGAATAGAAATCTTTTGTAACAATATACACTACCGTTCAAAAGTTTGGGAACAATAACTATTTTTTTTTTAAAGAAATTAGTACTTTAATTCAACAAGAATGCATTAAATTGATAAAAGGTGATGGTAACGATTTATATTGTTAGAAATGTTTTTATTTTGAATAAATGCTGTTTTTATGAATAAATGCTGTTAACGTTTTACTCATCAATGAATCCTGAAAAAAGTATTCCAAAAAAATATATTAAACAGCACAACTGTTTCCATCATTGATAATAACTGAGTATCAAATCATCATATTAGAATGATTTCTGAAGGATCATAAGACACCAAAGACTGGAGTACTTGCTGATGAAAATTCAGCTTTGCATCACAAAAATAAATGACATTTTAAAGTATATTAAAAAAGAGAACCATTATTTTAAATTGTAATAATATTTCATAATATTACTGTTTTTTTAGTTTTTTGTTTTTTTAACTGCAGGCTTGATGAGCATAAGAGACTTCTTTCAAAAACATTAAAAATAGTAATGTTTCCAAACTTTTGACTGGTACTGTATATATATATATATTTATACTGTATATATATACAGTATATTTAAGCAAATATTTCTTAAATATATACATGCATGTGTGTGTATTTATATATACTAAATAATTCTACACAGTACACACACATATTATGTAAACACAAACTTTTATTTTGGATGCGATTAATCGCGATTAATCGTTTCACAGCCCTAAATTGAACTTGTCTCGATTATTTACAGTCATTGAAATGCAGGTTTCCCTCCTGAAAGTTTGCAGCACGAGTGTTTTCTACACGATGCGCTTCCATCTCTGTGCGTTTGGCCTCAGGATCACAGATTGGCTCCAGCGCCTGCAGGGTCACACCGAGGTAGAGTAAGTGATCCAAAAGCAGACAGAAAGGTCAGTTCTCCACATCTTTCCTCCCACTGTACGAATCCTACAGCCAACGCCAATAACCCAAACACAGCCCTGTTGATGTCTGTTTCCATGGAGATTCGTGCATCTCGTAACCCCACGTTAACCAGTACAAAAACACAAACACACACACTCAGCTGATTCACAGTCTTTCTCCAGGGAGCGAAACACTCTGAATTTTCTGATAATTAACTTCTCTGGATTGTCGAATCAGTGGTGAATTTGGCAAAGGTCAATGTGGAGCTGAAGGAAGCGGAGAAGAAAAGATTGTGGAAAGGCAAAATCCGTGAGGCACAAAACAGCATCTGTCATTTTATCAGCGCCGAGCTCCTCGCGGGCGTAATGTCATATGACATATCCATCCGACAGCTAGCACACGGATACCTCCATACATCTTTTCAGACGATTTCTGACTGAACGCACGTGTTTGCAGCAGAGAGAGAGAGACGAGCCCGAAGACGTTCCTGCCAGCCTTCTCAACAACACACTGATGATGACAATCTGCCAGCGGCACCAACACACACACACACACACACACACACACACACATGCGTGTCTTCACACCATCAGAGCACGGGAACATGTGAGGTGACAGCCACCAGCAATGAGTGAATCAGACCTCATTTATACAATATGTGTGTGATCAGAGTCATGAAACTGGTTCAGCTGCGCTTCAGTCTGAATGTGACTTTGGCTCATAATGATCTAATCAAGATCTTGTTATATTAAAACAAATTCAAGAACCAAATGATTTTTTTGACATTCAGTTTCGCAGTATAGCATTAAAATCTTATTAAAAACCAAATGTGTCCATTCGTTTCACAAAAAATAAAAAAAATAAAAAAACAATTGTAAAATTCCATGATTCATATGATAACATAACATTAAATAAAAATGTATCAAATAAAATAATAAAGACTCAAATATTATGTCTTATAACTCGAATACATCTCGAGGATTAATTTCTAAACAAATAAATGTTATCCCTAAATCTGATGAATAAAATAAAATGTAAAACATTATTAGGTTTAATTAAATTAAATTAATTCTGTTGAGAGACACAAATGGCATCTTATAACAACTTATATCTCATAAATAATAAAACTAAATAAATAAGATGGATGAATAAATAGTTGGATGGATGGATGGATGGAAAAATGGAAGAATAGATGGATGGATGGATGGATGAATAGATTAATGGATAGATTAATGATTTGATATTAATCTGTTGATCTGCCTCTGTATGAAATCTTATAACACACACACACACACACACACACACACACACATACATATATATATATATTAAATATTGAAAGAAATTCATATGACATCTTATAATAATCCAAAAACATTTAATCAAGTCAATTAAAAGCTCTGGAGAGAGTTTATGGTTTTGTCTGTTGTGATCGTCTGTCTGCTGTCTGTGAACTCTTGACCTTCTGACCTCCTGTTGAACATCGAACGACAAACATTCGTCAGTCTCAGTTCTCAGTTCTGATTGTGAACCATTTATGTTTCCATTTCCCCTACAGTTTACAGAGAATATCGATTCTAGACCCGAGATCAAACCCAGCCGATGACAGGTTGGTACTTTTATTTGTAAACCACTCACAGACCGAACAGGGCCAGATTAGGCCCCACGCTACATTTACTGTAGGTTAATAATGTATGTTTTGCGCCCATGCCGTCTCAAACTCTCTGAAGGCTGAAGGTTGAATTTGCATCGAGTCCATCTTTGAGTTTCTGCTGATCAGCGTCTTTCTGAGTGTTTTTGAGTGGCGGGAAGCAGGAGCCCTTGATGCTGGAGCCAATATTGGACTTGGCTGCGGTTTCACCTCAGGGCTACAGGTTAATGGTCCACTTTGCCAAACACACACACACACACACACACACACACACACACACACACACACTACCAATACTGCTATCTCAGCAAACACACCAAGAGAAGGCAGCTAAATATGAAGTGATAGAGAAACGCAGATAGAAGCGCCATATATATACAAGATCTCTTAAATGTTGTGATGTTATTTCCATCAAGAGGTGCATCAATTTGCCAATTCAAGATGCCAATTCACGTGGGAAAATTAGGGGTGTAACGATACCCTCATGTCACGATTCAATCCATATCACGATACTGAACTCATGAAACGATATTATCGCGATACTCCAAGTCATATGAAAGATTAACAGAAAACGATAAATGATAAAAGATTAACAAAAAATGTCCTGTTGATTAAAATGCTATATTTGATATTACATTGTGTGTGTAAATGAACAGTCTTGGACTTGGTGCTGAAATCCAAAGCACAGGACAATAGAGACACCAGAATAACAATATTCATGATTCTGAAGCTGAAAATACTGAATTATTGTAGATGAATATGTTTGCACTCTTTCACTGACTAGATATATTTAAAATAATGTAGGCCTTTTTACTGGTAACAAGACATTTGACATTATCAGGACACACAAATATTCCCCCTATTGCATTATTGTGCATTATATTCAACATCATAAATAGTAGTTTAATGCAGTACTGACACTAAAACTCTGAAAACTTGAATTTTTTATCACACTTTTTAAATAATTTTTATTTTGGGTGAATTATACACAATACATATGGTCACTATCCACGATACATATTGTTGCATTTTTGTATTACGATATATTGTGACACCCCAAATGAAAATGATTCTTTTTATATGCAAAATATGTCTCATTTTGGGGTGAAAACCTAGGCATGTATTCAACCAGAAAGTGCATAATCTTGAGGAACTTTCATGACTGGGATAAACCAGACAAACACAAGCACTGTTCACCGTCATTCAGGGCTTAAGAATGACTTCAGACAGGACGACTTGTGCTTTTCCATTAGGACTTCAGCACTCTCCCGTTCTCACTGTCATCAGGAGTGTGTGTGAGAGAGCGACTGAGGCCGAGCCAAGAGCCAAAGCTTTCCCACATGTCTACCTCCATGTAGCGTTAGAGCGACCCACCAGCCTCGCCGCGGGGCCCGACCCGTCTCGATACACACACCGGCAACGGCCATTAATTAAGACCAGAAACTCCCTCACTTTTCCTCTCCTCCTCCTTTGCCAGGAGAAAAGGCCGATGAGGACATTTTGAAAGAGTTAGCAGATGTTGAGTGATTAGCCCGAGGCGTTTTCGACATCGCCCGAGTGATGTATTTGATGTGGAGTTTATTCAGCTCCAATAAACGTATAAAGAATTACAATAATAATTCACAGATGTATATTGCGAGGATTATACGTGGAGCCCTCGCTTTGAACCGCGCCACGGCAGCCAAGAGTAACAAAGGCAGGAGAAAAGGATGAAGACGGCTTTGTTTTTCGGCTTTCTGCTAATCAAAGGGTCAGAGAAGCTTGAGAGAGCTGTTCAAACACACACCTTTATAATATTCAGTTTGCTTTGGTGAAACTCATACAATAGTGAATGCGGTAAACTATGAAAATTCTAATTGGGGTCCTTCAATTGCCTAGAAAATAGTGCTATGGTGTGTGTGTGTGTGTGTGTGTGTGTAGCACCATTTTTTATTAAATACAAATATAATTATTATTAAAATATAATTAAGCATGCAGCTTTTATGATCTCATATTAAAGGGGCTTTATGTAAGAATTTTCATGTATTAATTGCTTTTTTATTGCCAAGCTTGTGTTGAACCGTTAAAAAACAAGACCTTCCCCGACTTCCAAGGTTGTCTATGAAAGCTTGTAGATTGATGTTAATGTGAACGACTCAGGACGTTTTTGCCAGGAAAATCAAAAGAAAATGACGTTTACGTGCTTCTGTTCAATGACACATGATACAAATGCTTATACAATGTTCAGGATAATGCAGAAAGAGACATTCTGTACTGTAATGAAAAGAAAAGGGATTAATTAAAACTATAGTCGCACATCGCTGGATTTATAGTCTATGGTCTCAAATATACTTTACAATCAAACTATCATAACAGCATGTCCTAACTATAAAAGGTTCTTTTCCATGTTAATCAGAGTGTTTGTCCTAACCAGCCGCGACGGCGACACGCGACGATCCTATTTTAGAAACGGTTTCTATTTTTCTGTGACGTCGCGCTGGAACATCAAACACAAAGTGTGGCGATGATAATCTTAGGCACTGTTTATGTGCTTTATTTAATGTTAAAAGTGTGTAATGTGACTTTGAATATCATTTAGTGCTCCAGCTTTGAAGCTGTAAAAGCAACAATGGATAATTCACCTCAGATCTTGAAATTAAACACATGGAAACAAGAACAAACAAGTGTAATCTTTGACAAAGATTATTTTAGTAACTCAGTAGCCTATGTATTTTTAATAATATTTAAATGGTGTAATATTTGTGAATTTGATTATGTAGCGACTTATCCATTTTCTTGCGAGTGTCAAGATTACTCTCTGATGTCGTGAGACTCCGCCCATACGCTGTTCTGATTGACTGACTCCGCCCACACACTGTTCTGATTGGCTGTGGGTTTTGATTGATTTTGACGCATCTCGCAGTCGCGTTGCGTCTAGTGTGGACAGACAAATATATTATTATTATTATATATTATATATATATATATCAGGGTCTTAAATCACGTTCAGTCTCTAATGCTGCAGTTCACTGAACGGCCACCGGTGTAACGGTAATAACAAGGGTTTCTCAATTCTACATAGAGCCCCTTAAACTTAGAGATTATATATTTATACTTACATTTATACTTAGTTTATTTTGAAAGGTGACAAATTAATTAATGGAAGGAAAACTAATTAAAATAGCACAAATTACACCCAAGTAATACCATGGTACTCTGATAAATACTGTTTTTTAAAATACGATACAATAAGTATATGTATTTTATTGTTTTGGTCTCTGGTGAGGCTCATAAAATAGTGAATGCAGAAAACGATGAAAATGCTAATTGGGGTTCTTCACTTGCTTGGAAAATAGTACTGTGGTGGTACCATGGTAAAATTTCTGATCATAGAAAAAAAAATAAAATACATATATATATATATATATATATATATATGTGTGTGTGTGTGTGTGTGTGTGAAAAAGTGTGTTTTTATTAAATACAAAAATAAAATAAATGGGTAACACTTTATTTTACAGTGTCACTGTTACACATTACATACAAAGACACCTTAAAATAAAGTGTAACCAATAAATGAAAAATTAACGCAGCTTTTATGAGAACGTATTAATTAAGAGATTATATATTAATAGTTTTACAAAAAAATCACACTTCAGGACCATTTAAAATGAATTAGAGGAGGGAAAAATCGCATAAAATAAGCCCAGGTAATACTATGGTAGTAAAGTCAGAGAGCCACAGTATTACTCTCATGGTCCAAAACAGGCCGAATATGCATTTTGTTAAACAATAACAAAAAAAGCTGTAATATCATAGAGCAAGCCACCTCATATTTGCTGCTGTGTTAGGTTTATATGTAGAGTTAATACTGTAAAAGAGAAACACAGGGAAAGAGAGAGTCGAGCTCGTCTGATCTTGATGAAAAATGGCAGAATTACATTCAAAACAAACAACTGCAATCCGCTGCCCAACTAAAGAGCAACAAATCTCAAAAATGGCGGGTTGGTGAGCATTTTAATGCCTGACATAAAACACAAGGAAAAACACGGCCATGGCGATGCATAGCAACTGCACAATTTCAGTCAAGGAGAAAGAAGGCGAAAAAAAAACACCTTATTACTTCTAACTCCTGCAAGCCATTTTGGTCTCCAAAGGTTTCAGAGCGCCCGAGGCGCAGTGTCTGCAGTGTTTCGGGAAATGACTTGCCTTCGCACGAACACGGCTATGTTCTTCAGCAGCCGCTCTCAGCATCGCCTCTCACTCGCTCCTTAACCCTTTCCTACCTTCCCTCACTGACTCACAGACACCGAGAAGCTCTGTCGCACCGTCTCGCTTCACACCCACATAAACGGCATCTTGTTTGGCTACTTAAGCATGTGAAAACAAACATGGCGATGAAGAACGGCCACGAGGTCATGTGCGATGGACAGGAGAGAGAGAGAGAGACAGAGAGAGATGTGCCGGTTCGTGTCTGCACACACTCAAGAGTGTGGATTAAATCTGCAAACTCGTTGACACAACACATAATTAAAACATCTCGCTGGAGGTCAGGAATTTTCTAATTAGTAGACAAAGCTGCAATTGCGATCGCCTTGAGTCGGAGCGTCCACAGGTTACGGCTCGGGATGAAAGCGTTTCCCGAAGCACATCTCCGAAGGGGTCAACGAGCTAAACGCCCGGAAACTTCCCTGGCAAACAAACTTTCCTTGCTAGGAAACTTCCCTGTTCCTTCGGTTTTCAGAGCCTGAGAGCAACAAACTATAGCAAGACGCTGAACAAAAGGGCTAATTAGCAGTCATTATTTTTCTAGCAAACACAAGTTTTGAGGGGAACACAGTGAAATTGAGCAGGAACTATAATTAACTGGAAGTTCGTTCGGGGGGGAGATCAGAAAGTTTCTCTCAGAACCGGCTGTAATGTGATGCACGCCGACTATTTATTCCTATAAACAGAGCAGTTGTCTAGAAACAAACTCTTCTGAGCAGAACCGCTCAGCCGACAGAGTTGCGTGAAGATAAACAGGGGAACACGACCCAAACACACGCGAGCCAATCGCAGCATTTTCCACCGCCATCCGCGTTGACCCCGATCTCCTCTGACTCAACACACAAAAACTCACAGCCCATTAAAAGAAGACTTCATTTCAACGAGCATCTTTGGCAGTTGTGGAACTTTAAAAAGTGGCACATTAAAAATTGAAAGCGTTTCACATATAAAACGAACCCAATTAGAGTTCGAACGGGAAGTCGGCGTAATGAGTATCAAGTCTAAACGCTGGTCCTCAGATGATCCCGCTAATGAGGCCTTGTTGGTTTTGCCGTCCTCACATTTTAAACGCCGTGGTGGGGAGTCATTTTAAAGTTTAATCTGCGCCTGCCAAATTGAAGGAGGAGCTAAAGATAACAACGAACGCCTTTGTGGCGAGTTAAAAGAGCGATGCGTTGCAGGAGGTTCCCAAACGCCACTTCCAAACACTTTTTGATGTCTTTGTGAAACTGAACTACAACACTTGGCAGAAAAACATCTTAACCTAAGAACCTCCAACAAGGGTGACCTGACAGAAGGAAAACAATCTCTAATAGGGTCGTTATGGGAAAGCGCTGCACGCGAGAGTTATTTTTGAACGTGAATGCGGGGGATCCGGAGAATCAAAACTTTCTTTTAGCGCTGATGTGGCGAGCGCATCAAGACAGTGATCCACAGACGCAGTCAAATGTGTCTGCTAAAGCTCGGCGAAGACTCAGAACATCTCACTCCAAATGAATAACGTATGCACACACACACACACACACACACACACAGCACGGAGAGCTCATGCACATTTTAAAACGCTTCAGAAGTCAAACCGTTTGCCCTCCACGAGGTGTAGAAGAGTCCCACGTTTGTGTGCCTGCCGGGACAGATTCTGTAGGTCGTCAACTTCTCAAACTTCTGTTGATGCAGTGACAGACATGTTTAATATGATTGTGTCCCAGAAAAGAACAAAGACTCGTGAGGCCGTTTCATATCAATCGCTTTAATGTTCCCTAATGCATTGAACTCTATAGAGCGAAGCGTCGCGAAACATGCAGGTCAAACTGTGTAATGCAACGCTTAAAGTGTGAATCCTTTTGCTGGAGACTGAGCATTTCACAGAGAACAACAATCATCTGCATTTATTCATTTTGCAGAATGAGTTAATGGAAATGAACCCCGTTTAGTCACAATCACAAAATAAACTATTTTAAACACATTAGGTATAGTTTTTCATGTTCACCAAGGCTGCATTTATTTGATAAAAAATATTGTAAAATTGTGAAATATTATTACAATTTTAAAATAACTGTTCTCTATGTGAATATATTGTAAAGTGTAATTTATTCCTGTGATCAAATTACTCCAGTCTTCAGTGTCACATGATCCTTCAGAAATCACTCTAATATGAGGATTTGATGCTCAAGAAACATTTATGATTATTATCAATGTTGAAAACAGTTGAAAACATTCAAAAGTTTGGGGTACGTAAGCAAGATGAAAAAAATAAACTACTTATTTTTTTCAGCAAAGATGCATTTAATTGATCAAAAGTGACATTTATAATGTTACAAAAGAGTATTTCAAATAAATGCTTTTGCACTTTCTATTCATCAAAGTATCCTGAAAAAAATGTATGAGGGTTTCCACAAAAATATGAAGAATCACAACTGTTTTTAACATTGATAATAATAAGAAATGTCATCATATTAGAGTGATTTCTGAAGGATCATGTGACACTGAAGACTGGAGTAATGATGCTGAAAATTCAGCTTTGATCACAGGAATAAATTACACTTTACTATATATTCACATAGAAAACAGATATATTAAATTGTAATAATATTCCACAGTTTTTACTGTATTTTTGATCAAATAAATGCAGCGTTGGTGAGCAGAAGAGACTTCATTCAAAAATAAAAAATAAATGTGAATTATTCCAAACTTTTGACCTGGTGTGATGTGACATCTCAGCATCTTAATATGGTTTCTGTTACAATATAAAAGTTGCAAAGCCATGATTCAAAACACTATCATATTAGTAGATGTGTTAAGCAACAGCTTGGTGCCGAGATCCACTGCTAAGCTGAAAACTCCGCCGGTTTCATCAGTTAGATCACAGAAGGCCGGCGGGGACGCCTCGTACCTGCATCGCTTTACACACCAAACCCCGCTTCCTTTGTATGTATGTGCAAACCTTATCTACATATTGACTCGCTTTAAATCTACACTTGCAGTGATAATTGCACAAGTTTGCAGGAGGAAGTGCTGAAGTCTTCCTGTACCTGAGGCGGGACTTTGGGCGGGGGAAGCCCAGAGGCATTGTGGGAAAACACCTAAAGCGCCGTCTAATATCCAAACAGCTTCACAACACAAACACACACACTGAGAAAGAGCTAATGCATGAATATGTGCTTATAATAAGAGTTTAGACAGATAGTAAAACCTCAGATTATTTTGCTGCAATAAAACACAAAGTTCAGGAATAAAGCATGATTTTGTGCCCAGAGAGAAAAGCAATAAATCGGTTCGGATACACAGAGTAACACAAGCTTTTTGTGCCAGACCACCCATAAGAGACCTGTCAATCATGTAGGTGTGTTCAAACACAATCAATGCAACGTAATTATGAGCATATGTGTGATGACATGTAGACTAGGAGTGCATGATACTGTTCCCAAATAGTTTATTTATGCACTAGATATTTAATTGCCATATGGCAGCACTGACTTAAAGGCACAGCATAAATTAATGCAAAGATTTAAACATTTAAGAGCACTATGCCTGGAAACAAAAGCATTTTAAGCGCTATTTAAGAGCGCATGATTGATTATTTGCATTTTGCACAATCTATAACTTACTACTGAAATGCATTATGTTATCAATTAGCCAAAACACTAATTTTTACATTGTGTTTTAAAAGTGGTGTCTTTCCTATTACAGTTTAAATGCCAAGAACACTAGAAATAATTTGTAAAAATGCTTGTTTGAGCATCACAGCAACACAACATGGTTTGGGGGTGGGGCTATCTTCCTGACTGACCAATAGCACACAGTGGGAGTGGCCTGGAAACCTGTTTGAAAACCAGTGTTATTCCTGCAATTCTGTTTTAAGTGGCAACACTTCAGATTTAAAACACTTGCAGCCCATAAGACTAATGTTTTTAGATTATAGTGAGTAGACAAAATAGTGTAGATTATAATACTGGCCATTATATTAAAATAATTATCTTCCTAACAATATGCACATTTACACGCATTCACACACACACACACACACACACACACACACACACACACACACACACAGCGTCCTGAACACGTAATGAACAGTCTGATAGTGAGGGAAATATCAGATCCTCTTCAGAGCGAGATCACAGAGAGCATCACTCAACTGTGTTCATTACGGCTCAGAATACATAATTTATGGATTGTTAAAAAATACATGTCTGGGTTCTTCACACAGCAATATGACAGATGTAGAAAAGAGAACTTGGGCGCGAGCGACTGTGATTTGGGCTGGTGCGGAAAATAAGAGCGTTTGAATGTTGGTTTGATGGTGTAGCGTGCTTTATAATTACCATCTGCAGGTTTCAGTCAGTGTGTTCAGACACACACACAGACACACACACACACACACACACACACACAGAGAGAAGCAAAAACAAGCAATCTGACATGCTTATTTGAATTCATTCATTTGTAGACAAGCCGAACGCATTTAACATGTTCACACATGCATATTAATCACACTATAAATGTATTTACAAAACCTTTGAATGCACAACCCAAGTTAATTTAGTAAACGCCACATTGCTTGAGTCAAAATGACGTATTGTTTAGCCAAAAGAAAAGGCAGCGAGGAAAAAGAAAACATTGGGAAATGTGAGAGTTAATTAGTCTCTCTAAATAAAACCCCTCATCAGGCCGTGAGGTAAACGGCTCTTAGCATGCGGATACGAGGAAAAGCAGGAATCCCTGCGCACGGATTACTGACTCCTGTATTATGCATTCAATGATCGATTCGAAATCTTAATTACCCGAATCACAAACACACACCGGCTCTAATGAACTGTGTGGCCCGACAAACAGCAGGCTGAATATATTTATTAAGATCACGGTTAAATTTAATTATTTGGCCAATTAGCCACAGACGGCTCCGATGTCTCAGAGGACGCGTGAAGACGCAGACCTCACGACAGTAATATTTAGCATCTCAAACAAAACCTTTTGTGACATCTGCTGCCAAAACTGATTAAAAAAAACACACGCAAGTACGTATTAATGGGGATCTGAACTGCGCCGGCACTACTGGGATTCTTTCCATTAGAAAACACTGCAAACTTTTTAAAACTGATCAAATGGAGGAAGCAATGAACAGCGGGAGAGCGAGCGAGAGATGGAGAAGACGAGAGAGAGAGGAGGAATTAAGCTGAGCCAAAAAGTGTGACTTGGATTTAATATTTTATAATTGCCAAGGGACATTCCAAGATCAATGAATTTTTTTAGCCCGAGACGCACATCAGAAAGAGATGTACTTCAGTCTTTTTAGGGAACATTGGTCTATTTAATTCAGGCGCCTGATGCATGTGAAATCTTCCTCTCCCTGGCCTCCTCCGGGTCCCTCGGGCAGAGCTGCGGGCACACATTACCACTTTTAATGGGCTGCCCTCAGAACAGGCGAAATAAGCCAATAACCCGTCCACGCTAATGGATCGGCTTGTTTATTCACTCCAGCCTTCTCTTCGGCTAATTTTAGCCGCGCCATGTTTTTCCACACGAACACAACACGTCTGTGAAAACACGTCGCATCACAACACAATATGCTCGTCGGAAGCGGGAACACTGGAGGAGGTTACTGGAGATTTGTTGTTTTAGATGCTACTTTTAGAGGGGAATTTGGCTGGACGCGTCGAGTGTGTTTTATTAAAAACATATCACACGCTAAGCATTCCCCACGGATCACTGGTGCCGCGTTAAACAGGAAAAGAAGCGTATGAATGGACATTTACACTGGGGGAGGTATACGGAAACCCGGCTCATGTGTGGCGGGAGCACAGATCAGACGCCGCGCAATTAACCCTCATTAATGCACTAAACGACTGACCTAATTACACAGAGCCAGGATTTCACAGGCAAAACTCAAACTAACCATCACTGCAAAAAAATGGTTTTCTCAATCAGAATTTTTGTCTTGTTTTTCAGTACAAAAATACAAACAGTATTAAATAAAGATACATTTATTTGTGGCATATGATAGCAAGTCTTTTCTGAAAAAAAACAACAACAAAAAAAAAACAAATGCTTCAACATAAAGTGAGTTTTGGCTTAAAACAAGATCAATATTTGCCTGATAACAATCAAGTTTTTCGGACCTCACTGGCAGATCTTAGTTTTAAGCATAAACTCCATTTTGATGTCTTGTTTACTGAAGAAGAAAAAAACTGGCCAAGTCATTTTGCTTCCCAAGTCAATGCATCTTGATTTAAGAATGATATTTGTACTGGAAAACAAGAATAAGTAAGAAAATAATTTTTGGGCGATTCCTTTCAAATGCCCAGTATTACAGCCGATGAGGTCACGCAACGCGAGTGATTGTCAGAATTCCATTCCATTCGCAGTAAATGTTTCATTAGAGTTCCAAAGCGGAATTTCAGAATGTCAACTCCACAAATATATAAACATTCCTAAATCAAGATACATTTATGTGTGGAATAAGACATCAAGTCTTTTCTGAAAAAAAAAATGCATCAACATAAAGTGAGTTTTGGTTTAAAACAAGATAAATATTTCAATCAATCAAGAGTTTTTCAGACCCCACTGGCAGATCTTGTTTTAAGCATAAACTCACTTCATTTTGACATTGTTTCTTCAGTAAACAAGTAATTTTGCTTCCCAAGCCAATGAATCTTGATTTAAGAATTATATTTGTACTGGAAAACAAGAATAATTAAGAAAATAATTTTTGGCCGATTCCTTTCAAATGCCCAGTAGAGCCGCATTACAGCCGATGAGGTCACGCAACATGAGTGATTGTCAGAATTCCATTCCATTCGCAGTAAATGTTTCAGAAGAGTTCCAAAGCGGAATATCAGAATGTCAACTCCACAAATATATAAACATTCCTAAATCAAGATACATTTATTTGTGGAATAAGATATGAATGAATGAATGAATGAATGAATGAATGAATGAATGAATGAATGAATGAATGAATGAATGAATGCCTTTATTGTCATTGCATTTAAATACAATGAGATTATAGAGCCACTCTAGTAAGGTGCATCATTATAACACATATACAGTATATAAAAACTCATTTCACAACATATTCATTGCAAACACACACACACACATGGAGTACATCTCACTCATCATTCGTACCAAACCCTCTCTCATCTTTCCTGCAAGCACACCCTAACCATAACACAAAACATAAAAAACACAATTTACCCACTCTCCTACTAAGTGGCTAATAAATATTATAATATGATAAAGTGCTGAGAAACTGTGCAAACTGCATCATATCAAGTCTTTTCTGGAAAAAATGCATAAAAATAAAGTGAGTTTTTGCTTAAAGTGAGTTTTTGCTCAAAATTCCATTCCATTCGCAGAAAATGTTTCAGAAGAATTCCAAAACGGGATTTGGGAGCGTGTTCTCCACTAGGGTCGAGGGTGCCAGACAGGTGCTGAGTTTGGCCTGTCATCTCTATGCAGAAATTCAATTACAACTCCTCCTGAAGCGCCTCCATCTGCAAACAATATGGTGCTCCTCTTTTTAATCAAGCTTTCCCCTAACGCAGCGACCGAAGGCCCGACAAATTAAAAGTCACTTCCAGAATCGACTTCCACGTCCGCTCTGAGTTCTAGCCAAAAAATAAATAGGCTAGGTGAGGATGATTTTCTGGAGAAAGGTGTAAAGGTGAAACTCGCAGCTGAATTTGGTTACGTAACTCGTTTCCCCAGCAGCAAATCGTTTGAAAACAGTTTGATTATAAAAATCAATTCAGCTTGGGCACTCAAAATACTGATACATGTGTTTTTGAAGTACAAGAAATGTGAATCAGACGCAGTTTGGTGTGTTTATGTGGACGCCATACATTCTCACATCTCTTTCCATCTCAGATTTCCTCTTCCACTGGCAGCCTTTAATGAAAGATCATTCCAGCATTTTCACTTGCTCGTGTCCCCAGGCATCAACCTTTCCACCAGCAGAACGTAGCTGACACAAATAATAAAATCAAAACGAAACAACATGCTTTAATAGAGAGCAACACAAAAGTGTTTTGCAGTAATGTCACAATGTAGCAGAGCTCAACGAGACCGCGGCTAATTTCACAGAAGCGAGAGAGCGCCGACTCTAAGTACATTTCCGAAGGATGATGGGAAGTAGATCCTGGGGTGAATTACGCCCGACTGGATTCAGATTCCAGTCATATTCGCTTCAAAAGACTCAATGGCCTCTAGTGCACCGTGCAAACAACCACCGCTAAACACGAAACACAGCGCTGGTGTTCAGGGGAATCAAATGTCACCACAAAATAAAAGACATTAAGACCGTAAGAAAATAAAGCTAAATCGCAAGATGCATTGTCAATTAATTACATTTACTAACTTACTAAATACATTTCCCCTCTATAATCTCATTACTGTAATGCATATAGATTGAGAAATTCTTATTATACTCAATGGTGATTCTCATTACTGTAAAAACATTTTTTTTTTTACTTTATTACAGTAAAAATGACTGCGGATTTTTGTTGGAAGTACAACAAATACTATCACAATGTATGAATACTTTACCATTTAAATAATATGTTTTGTATAGTATTTTGCATTACAGAATAGAGTAATTGTTATGAAAATAATGTCAGAATGAAAAATAATTAATGGCAAATTTTAAAAAACAATTGTGTTTATATACACTGCTATTCGAAAGTTTAGGATCCTATGATTTTTTTTTTTTAAATGTATACTTTTATTATTTAAGGTGTATTAAATTGATCAAAAGAGACAGTAAAGACTTTTATAATGTAACATTAGATTTCAAAAAGATTTACCACTGAAATATGAAGCAGCACAACAGTTTTCAACACTGATAATAATCATAAATGTAATCATACTGCCACTAAACTTTTGAACACTGTAAAAAAAAAATGCTGGGTTGTTTTAAACCAATTTTGGGTCAAAATTGTTGGGTTAAAAATGTAATGTAAAAATTGAACCCAACGGCTGGGTTTGTCCATATTTGACCCAAAGTTTGGTTAAAACAACCCAGCAATTTTTAGTGTATTTCCTATTGAAAGAGCTTGTGACTTTATTTTTAAATAAATAAATAAAAGCCAATAAACTTCAGGAATGATATCAGGCGGAGGGACATTCTGAATCAAGAGCATCTGATTGGACAAATCTGTGCAGTTTAGGATATTTTTGATCTGTTTTCCTGGAAGCGAAATATGAATACATAAAGAAAGACTTCAGTGACATGGACAAAACCACTGAAAACTCTTCAATAAAGTAAAGGTTTTCTTCAGATTTTGGGGTGAAAAGTGTTCCTGACAGGTTTCGTTTGCAGCCACCTTGCGTTAATGCTAATCTCTGAGTCATAGCGGTATGGATGATGTATTCCCAGACAAGCGTGGGACGGGCGGTGGGAATGTATCAGAAGGATATCCCATCATCCCTGACCAGTTCTAGATTTGGCTCTGGTGCCGTAGCGTCTCCATGGCAAAACAGCAGTGAAATTCATTCTTCAGAAACTTAATTATATCTAGATTAACAAGGGAGGTAATTAATTTCTTTAAGATGAGTATCTGTACTTCCCCTCAGGCTCAACTTTGTTGTCAAAACTGTATATTTAAACCACTTTTTTAGTGCAAAGTTTCACTAGAAGCAATATGGAGAATCCTAGAGTTTGCAGGCTTGAATATCAGTACAGATTTGTTATGCATATATATATATATGTATGCATGTATGCACATGTATATAGCCTTAGATTTATATTTTCATTTATATTCCATGATGTGAAACTCAAAAAAGACTCAGATATTTCAGTAACACTTTACAGTAAGGTTTCATTTGTTAACATTAATGGACAATGGACATTAATGTTTCAACTGATTAATGGAAACTGTATTGTTATTAAATAACATTAACAATGGCGAATAAATGCTGTAAAAATATATTGCTCATAGTTAGTTCATGTTAACAATGAGACGTTATTGTAAAGTGTTACTGAATTTTCATGAACATCTCTTATCCTCCCTGTTGCATGCTTTTCCATCTTGGCATACTATACAAAATCCCAATATATTATTAAGTATAATGTAGCTGACCCATCCGAACTGGCGGTTCTCCAGGCGGGATACAGAGCATTATTGTCCCGAGCGTTCCGAAGGCCAGTCGCCCCAGCGCTCTACAGGACCATAGGGAAAACCGTGGCACTAAACGGCCTTTTCCTCTGTGATGTATAGTGCCTTCATCTCTTCTCTTCCTCAGCGATCCCTCTTGGGCTCTGGAAAAGCACTGAGGGCGTTTTGCACGGATGTGAGGTGTTTTTAACAGAGCCGAACCTTCAGACCAACGCAGCCGAGAAACAGAAACGGATGGGAAATCTTCTGCTTTGTGAACATGGATGAAAAATATGTACACAAAAACAGTGGAATATGTGACTCGGACGGAGAGTTTGGGAGGTTGAAAGACAGTAACGTCAGTGAATGATGTTTTTCATTTGGTATGATTATTCCTGAATATTGTTTATTTGATGCTGTTGGCTTCACATGGGTCGGGCGGGTGTGGTGCCGCTGACAGGAACAAACTCATGCGCTAAAAAATAATAAAGAAAAACACATCCGAATGAAATGAGTCATGTAAGGAAGTCATGTGTGACCTGGTCTGACAGGCGTGCGTGTCAGCGCAGGTCAGTGTGTGTTTGTGTGTGTGTGTGTGTGTGTGTGTGTGTGTGTGTGTGTGTGGAAAACCAATGAACAGACGATACTTTATAGAGTCTCAGATCATTGACCTCAAACAGATCTAAAACGCACAACACACACTCTGTGTGTATTACCATCTTCTTCTGGTTACTGGAATCACCATCAGGTTAAAAAATCCACAAGCATTATCTGTCGTCGCTGTGCGTGAAATTGTAATTGTACTGTTGTTTGCAAAAGCCTCACAAACATTTGCAGTCAGATGAAAACAAACATGTCAAACGTGAATCACGAGGTGGGATCAGACACGGCATCTTTCAATGCGAATTTGTCTGGTTTTCATTTAGAAGGAAGCTATGCATTTGTTCACTTGCAAGATTGCAAAATGTCAAACTCGCATGTTCTGTCTGCTTTTTACAGTAATATGCCATGATATGTAAGCTTATATTGCCTGGCCAAAAAAGTGGATTTAAATATTCAAATGCTTAAGAGTCAATGACTGGATGAATATTGCAGTGATTATTGTGTTTCTATATGTTTGGCAACAGTTCCTCTAACCCTAATTGATGGAGTGTGTAGCTTTTCATTTCTTAAACAGCCATGTAGGAGGACAGATTGTGGCCATATTCCAGGAGGACAATATCCAGATTCATCAGGCTCAGACTGTGAAAGAATGAAGAATCATTTTCACATATGATTGGCTCCTTTGAGTCCAGACCTTAAATTTACTGAAAGTCTTTGGGATTTGCTGGAGGAGACTTTACAGAGTGCTGGAATCTTGCATTAACAATACAAGATCTTGACCAAAAACTGATGCACCTCTTCATGGATATAACATCTTAACATTAATTTCCATCAAGAGATGCATCCGTTTTTGCCCTAGTAACCACACAGAATACCCTAGAAACACACTGGCAACGACCCAAACACATATCAAAAGCCAAGTAACCACCAAGAATACCCTAGAAACACCATGGCAATGGCCAAAACACCTAGCAACACCCAAGTAACCACCCGGTATACCATTGAAACACCCTGGCAACTATGCAAACACCTAGCAACACCCTAGAAACCACCCAGAATACCCTAGAAACACACTGGCAACGACCCAAACACCTAGCAACACCCAAGTAACCATCCAGAATACCATAGAAACACTCTTGACACACACATGATGCACCTCTTGATGGAAATAACATCACAACATATATGTCCATCAAGAGGTGCATACATTTTTGGACAATATCTTGAATTGACGATAATTTTTGGTTTCAACTGAAATGTGTAAAAAATAAATGTTCAGTAAAATGTGAACATTGAAACACCCTGGCAACTATGCAAACACCTAGCAACACCCTAGAAACCACCCAGAATACCCTAGAAACACGCTGGCAACGACCCAAACACCTAGCAACACCCAAGTAACCACCCAGAATACCATTGAAACACCCTGGCAACAACCCAAACACCTAGCAAAACCCAAGTTACCACCCAGAATGCCGTAGAAACACCCTGGCAACTGTGCAAACACCTAGCAAAGCCCTAGAAACCATCCAGAATACCCTAGAAACATGCTTGCAACGACCCAAACACATAGCAACACCCAAGTAACCACCCAGAATGCCGTAGAAACACCCTGGCAACGACCCAAACACCTAGCAAAACCCAAGTTACCACCCAGAATGCCGTAGAAACACCCTGGCAACTATGCAAACACCTAGCAACACCCTAGAAACCACCCAGAATACCCTAGAAACACTCTTGACACACACATGATGCACCTCTTGATGGAAATAACATCACAACATATATGTCCATCAAGAGGTGCATACATTTTTGGTCAATATCTTGAATTGATGATAATTTTTGGTTTCAACTGAAATGTGTAAAAAATAAATGTTCAGTAAAATGTGAAAAAGAACTTGGTAAAAAGCACAGCATATTGAATAAAAGCAGGGGTCAAACACAGACTCTGTTTCTTGTCACCATGTCCCTCCACCAGCCCTTTTAGCTGGGCTACAAAATGAAACAGCTTGCCAAGTAGACGTCACACACACACACACACACACACACACACACACAGAGAGAGAGAGAGAGAGAGAGAGAGAGAGAGAGAGAGAGAGAGAGAGAGAGAGAGAGAGAGAGAGAGAGAGAGAGAGAGAGACACAACACACCCGTGGCCTTCCTGTTTGTCTGGCTGAAAGATCTGCCCGCATTTACTCAGGCTGGGAAAGATGGGAGGAGAAGAAAAAGACGAGCGAAAGAAGGCGAGGATACAGAAAGGCTGGATGGAACGAAAGGCTGCTCACTCCAAGTTGGGATTGATTTACTTCATTAACCAAGATTACAAGTTTAACTTACAAACCAGAGGTCAAAAATTCTCATTAACAAGAGGACCGTGGAGGACCGCGGGGCTTGGAGACCATTCTTATTACTGACTACACATTTCAATCTGTCTTTGATGTTCATGTCTGCTTTTCTCTCTTTCTACCATCCAATTTTTTGGCAGGGAGGTTGATTTTAATTGTAGCTATAGAACAAGAGCAGAGTTTGCCTGTAAGCCTGCCTGCACATCTGTAGTGAGAGCATTTTTAGTGATACTGGGCGCAGTCCATCGCCCCGGGCGCATTTTAATGGTTCCACCCCCCTTTCATTCCCGGCTCGGATTGTTTTCCACGTGATTCCTGTTAATTTAGCTGGAGGAAAGGGCATCAGTTTTCCTTGTGCTTTTCCCGTCTCTTACTCTCTCTTTCTTTTGCTCTCGGTCTTTCCCTACTTCTACCTTATTCTGATGTACAACCTTAAAAGAAAAAAGGTGACACATTTAAATGAAAAAGGCGACTCAATCTTTCCTGTTTTGCTCTTTTCCTGTCTGCCTCCACAGCGATTCATTTCAATACACAGCAATAATTAGTGGTGTTTGCTAAGTCGAGTATCACTACTACTATTACTCGTGTGAGAGCACTTTCAAATCACTTTACAATCATCATTAGTGTTGGTGCCTCATGAATGAATGAATGCTTCCACAAGTAATTTGTGCTGATGAGGTGAGGTGAGGTGTGCTGTTATTTTACTGAGTGATCAAATGCACTGTTTTCACCTGCTGGACAACCACCTAAACACCTTAATAAAAACCTAGCAACACCCAAGTTACCACCCTGAATACCATAGAAACACCATGGCAACTATGCAAACACTTAGCAATGACCTAGTAACCAAACCAGAATACCCTAAAACAACTTGGCAACCACCCAAACATCTAGCAAAGCCCAAGTGACCACCCTAGAAACAACCCTGGCAACTATACAAACACCTAGCAATGCCCTAGTAAACACCCAGCATACCCTAGAAACACCCTGGCAACCACCCAAACACATAGCAACACCCACGTAACCACTCAGAATACCAAAAGAAACACCCTGGAAACTATGCAAACACCTAGCAATTCCCTAGTAAACACCCAGAATACCCTAGAAACACTATGGCAACCACACAAATATCTAGCGAATACCCTAGAAACACCCTTGCAAGCACCCAAATACCTATCACTGCCCTAGTAACCACCCAGAATTTCAAAGAAACACCCTGGCAACCACCTAAACACATAGCAACACCCAAGTAACCACCCAGAATGCCATAGAAACACTCTGGTAACTATACAAACACCTAGCAATGCCTTAGTAACCACCCAGAATACCATAGAAACACCCTGGAAACCACCGAACACCTAGCAACACCCAAGTAACCACCCAGAATACCATAGAAACACCCTGGCAACTATGCAAACACTTAGCAATGCCCTAGTAACCAAACCAGAATACCCTAGAAACACCCTTGCAACCACCCAAACACCTATCAATGCCCTAGCAACTACCAAGAATACCCTAGAAACACCCTGACAACCACCCAAACACCTAGCAACACCATAGAAACCACCCAGAATACTCAAGAAACACCCTGGCACCCACCCAATAATGAAGCAATGCCCTAGCAACTACCCAGAATACACTAGAAACACCCTGACAACCACCCAAACACCTAGCAACACCATAGAAACAACCCAGAATACTCAAGAAACACCCTGGCACCCACCCAATAATGAAGCAATGCCCAATCAACTACCCAGAATACCCTAGAAACACCTTAGAAAACACAGAATTCCCTAGGATAGCCCTGGTAACAACACAAACACCCTAACATAATGACAATGAGTTTTGCACCGTAAGCAACACTTACATTTTCTTTAAAAAATATAAAAACTAGTTTGTTTTATTCTCATACTGAACGACGTTCAGAAATCCCTCCAGACGACTAGTGATGCAGTGAGTCTGAAAGCATGTGTGATATCAATGATGGTGTGAAAGCAAACAGCATTGACTCTAACACACATTAAGCTGTAATCAACTACAAAACCTTACACAGATCCATTTTGGAGTTACAAAGCAGGTCAAAGTGAAACACATGTTACATTTCGACAAGGAAATGACATCACCTGCTTGTCATATTGTTGGTGGCTCATTTCCTGCACCTGTGAATTTAACCTCACACACTCACGCACTCACTCACACACTCACACACTCAGTCACTCACTCACTCACTCACTCACTCACTCACTCACTCACTCACTCACTCACTCACTCACTCACTCACTCACTCACTCACTCACACACTCACTCCTTTTTTTTTGTTCCGTCCCACACAGCATCTTTGTGCTGAACTTCAAAAGCTTGTGTGTCGCCAAGAGCGAAAGGAAAGAGTTTGTTACTGTGGCTCCTGCCTGAACAATGACCCCGAGCGAGGGCCAGTTAGGGGCCCCTGTCTCGCTCTCTCTAATCTATCCCTCGGAGCACTGTAAGGCCTCTTTGTTTGCTCTCTCCGGCTCAGGATGAAGACAGACTTTACGCTCAACATGGACTATCAGGTTCAGCCCTACGGCGATCTGAGGCCTGGCCAGACGAGAGGAGAAGAGGAGAAGAGGAGGGGTGAAGGAGGAGGAAGAAACACACACAGCCGCCCCGCCACCAGCGGTACCTGATTTCAGTCACACACACGCTCTGACGGGCCGTTTCAGGGTAACCCACAGGACAGAAACATCACAAATAAGATCTCTGTAAAGGAGCACTTCACCCAAAAGTGAAGAAATCCTCACGTCGATAACCTAAAAGGAGAAGTTATGAAGAATATTGCAGCAAACTTACAGTCACACTCAAAAATACCATCATCAAGCTATCATAAAAGACCCCATAATCTCAACAATGTGCTCAGATTTCTAGTCTAATCAAAAGTCAAAAATCTCAGCATGAACTCTAACATTTCTCATCAAATTCTCCCAAGAACAAATGCACTGGTAACACTTTATAATAAGGTTCATTAATTAACATAGTTAACTACCTTAGATAACATGAACTAAGAATTAACAATACTTCTTCAGCATTTATTAATCTTAGTTAATATTAATTTCAACATTTACTAATACGTTATTCAAATCAGAAGTTGTATTTGTTAACATTAGTTAATGCACTGTGAACTAACATGAACAAACAATGAACAGCTGTATTTGTGTTAACTAACAATAACAAAGATTTGTTAATATTAATACATGTTTTTATTAATATTTTGAATTTATTTTTATATTTTCTGTTTTCATTAAAATTTTAGTTCAAGTTTTATTAAAAAAAATGTGCTTTTATCATTTTTATTAGTTTTAATTTGATAAAATATGTATATATAGTTTAATAATTTGTTTTATATTTTTACATGTAATTTTATTTTATTTTAGTTAAAATGAATGTTTTTTGTGGTTATAGTTTTAGAATGTTTTTATTAATATAAACTTATTTTCTTTTTTATATATTTTTATATTTTCTGTTTTCATTAAAATTCTAGTTCAAGTTTTAGTAATTTTTTTGTGCGCTTTTGTCATTTTTATTAGTTTTAATTTTACAAAATATCTATACATAGTTTAATATTTTTTTAATATATTTTTACATATAATTTTATTTTATTTCAGTTAAAATGTATTTGAATGTTTTTTGTGGTTATAGTTTTAGTAACTATAATAACCGTGCTTTAAACCTCATCTCTCTCATTACTCCGTCTCAGTTTGTCGGGTGTTTCCGGACACTGTTAGGCTTTTGTTTGGGATTAACGCTGCAGAACAGAGACCGGATACTGCGGCAATCAGAAGACCTGGAGTGAAGCGGTTCAGCTCACCCTGAGCTCGAGCCCGAGGCACATTCACGCGCAGATGAAATCTCTGCTGAAGCCCAGAGTGAAACTCGGAGAAGCCGTAGCCCGCAGCCACTCCGTGACCCCCTTAGAAAAGTCACATTCACTTTGCTCTGGAGAAAGCAGAGAAAATGCCCCAGGGCGGCACGCCGAAATGAGGGGAGGTGAAAATAAAGTGAAAATAAGTTAAGATTCTTCCCTCCATCTATCCTGCACTTCTCTTCTCTTCGTTCGTGATCATGAGAGGTGGTCAGATGGGCGGCATTGCTGTGGAGAAACCCCACAGTTAAACAGAAACCAGCCGAGACCAAGAGCAAAACCATCATGGTACTGGTTTCAGATGGTGATTAGACATGTACCGCGGCACTGAATCATTATTATATTCATAATGCCCTTTAGCTGCGACTATATACATTACCATTCAAAATAAATTAAATAAATTAAACCTCCAAGAATGCCTTAAAGTGACAGTAAAGACATTTATAATGTTGCAAAAGATTTGTATTTTAAATAAATTCTTTCTATTCAACAAAGAATCCGAAAAAAAGAAAAAAAGAATCACGGTTTCCACAAAAATATGAAGGAGCACAACTTGTTTTCAGCATCAAATCATCATATTAGAGTGATTTCTGAAGGATCATGTGACACTGAAGACTGGAGTAATGATGCTGAAAATTCAGCTTTGATCACAGGAATAAATTACACTTTACTATAAATTCACATAGAAAACAGTTATATTAAATTGTAAAAATATTTCACATTTTTTTCACTTTTTACTGTATTTTTGATTAAATAAATGCAGCCTTGGTCTTTTTTCAAAACTATTAAAAAAATCTTACCACCCTCAAACTTTTCAACGGTAGTGTGCATAAATATATCATGAATTTAGAGTATATCCTGATAATTTCATTAATGCTGCTTCCCAAGTATGTTTATAGACAAAAAAATACAGATTTTTAGTGATTTTTTTGCAGTGTATTATCAATTGGCGGAACCAGCGATTATTAGATGTGCCATATTAAAAACAAGGAGGTTAGCACTCATGAAATCAATCATTCTGGGCTTCATATCAGCAATTATTCAGAGCACTCTGCAGAGATCTGTTTTTAATTTGACATTAAACAGTGTTTTTCGGTGGCAATATAACCAAATTAAGGCGATTTTAATGCGGTAAAACAACTAAAGGAGTGTGAATACGACTCATAAGCGCTGTATCTGTGTGTACATACACATTTCATGGTTCTTCTTGACATCAGAGCGCTTACAATGAAGTGAAAGAGGTCAGGATGTTGTTCATGGAGCCGAAGTAACGCGTTTATTTAGTTAGCCCTGCTTTCACTGCCGGATCTTCTGTCCTCAGCAAACACACACACACACACACACGCCAGTGAGAGGGTTTTTAAAAACACCAGCTGACATTCACAAAGTGTTTTTTTCCGGTTTATCGTATTCAAACATTAGTCGAAATCCTCGAGGGAATACGAACAGGCCTTCTGATGGCAAGAGCAAAGCTAAACATTCA
This sequence comes from Vimba vimba, assembly GCA_022828995.1. Taxonomy (NCBI): domain Eukaryota; kingdom Metazoa; phylum Chordata; class Actinopteri; order Cypriniformes; family Leuciscidae; genus Vimba; species Vimba vimba. The sequence continues at coordinate 2,725,674 of CM040827.1, forward strand.
CCAGATGCAGTTAAACCCGATGACTTCATGTACAACACCATGTCGAGGAAATATAATAGTGCGCTCAGCGTAATCCTGCGTAATGCAGAGCAGAGCTGGTAGCCATATGTGGAGCGGCACTGCGATCTGCATCCAGACAACAGCGTAACACACTCACGAGGACAGGCGAGCCGTGTGTCCCAGTTAATGCGGTGGATGGGAATCTGGAGAAATGTTTATTTTTGCTCAGGAAAAAGACCAATGCTCGCTCACGATGCAACAAGTGAATATTAAACCCTGCAGCGAGACCCGAGAGCACAAACACTGCATCATGATCAGCATAAGATCCACTAAAGGCTGGTCGATACAGCGGAGGGGGGGGGGGGGATATGTCTTGAGTTTTTCACTGTAAAAAAAAAAACGATTTTCTTACTTTCTTAATATTTTTGTCTTGTTTTCCAGTAGAAGCATCCAAACATTATTAAATCAGGATACAGTTACTCGAGAAGAAAAATTACATTAAATATTAAGTCTTGTTTACTGAAAAACGTATCAAAATTAAGTGAGTTTTTGCTTAAATCAAGAAAAAATATCTGCCAATGAGGTCAGAAAAATAAACATGTTTTGCCTTTGAATTTTTTTTTTTTTAGAAAACAAGACTTAACATCTTCTGTAATTGTGCTTCTCCAGTTGATTTAATAATGTTTAGATATTTGTACTGGAAAACAAGACTTAAATACTAAGTGAGAAAATGATTTGCAAGGTTTCTGACACTATTCAATATATATTGATATTTACATATTTGTTTAGAAATAGCTGAAAAGTTAGATTTTTTTTTTTTCTCAATCTGAGATTATTTCAACCAAGCTATTATAGCCAACAAGATTCAAAATGATTAATGTGAGAATTCAAATTCTGTAAAAAATCTAGTTAAAAATAATTTCACACACTGTTTTTTAGAAAGCAAATGAATCATTGAAGAGTTTTGAATCAACTCAGTTTAAATTGATTCACTCAAATGAATCGAACCTCCTAAATCTCTCAAATCGCAAAACAAGTTAAATTACTGAACTAGTCTAATGATACAGTCTTTAAAAAGTCAAATAAAAATTCATTAGAATCACTGGAATAATCACAACATTGCTTAATTTTATACTAACAGCAAAATCCTGAATATATTGTCAATATCTCAAATATCGACCAGCCTTAACTCTTTTAGGCTCAAATTTCCGGCTCTCTGTGTTTTCACTGTTATACGGTAGGGGCAGACACAGGTAAATACACGTGCTAGACAAGTTTTTGTTTTGTTGTTTTAAAAGACCATCAAGCGGTATCTCTGGTCGTAATCAGTCTTCACTGACCAATCAGCGTTCATTAGCAGAATGCTAGCGTGTTATGGGCAACAACAACTCAACCTGTAAGAAATCGAAAGGACATAAGTACTCGTTCATTCAACTTTCGACCTATAACCCATGTTGAACTTGCAAAACCTACAATCAAATCTGAGATTTCTCAACGGCAATCGGGTGAAAGAGACA
>CM040827.1:2734690-2742190 GCA_022828995.1 Vimba vimba
TGCAGACAGATGTCTGTGCCGGAGCGGAACGGAGGATCGGGCTGGTTTGAGGAGTCTTTCACCGGGCAACAGTGAGGTTCAGTAACACTGAAGTCTGGAACATAAAGGACCAGCAGGGGTCGAATCTGCCCCTCGTCCTCCTGCCCCGGGACACTGAGCCGCTCCTCTCAGACAACTATCCTTCACTTTTTGCCTAAATAAAAAAAAAAAAAAAAAAAAATCTACAAATATAGCAACAAATATTCACAAAAAAACACTCTTATTAATCATAAAATATATAATAAAATAATTAAAATAATTAAATGTTAATAAATAAATAATAATAATAATTAAAATAATTACGTTTATTTGAAAAATTTACCTCCATTTTATCAAAAATTAAAAGTATTAATAAAGTTTTTCACCTAAAGACAACATAAAATGTAATTAACAACAAAACAACATAATTCTGAGAAACTAAATATTCTGTGGAAAATAATGTAGGGCAGGCCTTCATTTTATAAACAATTTGATTGGATCGCCAAATTTAGAATAGAAAATATTATTGCTTAATATTATTTTCCCCAACCATGCAGCATTGGTGACTTCAGCAGAACAGAGAAGTCGCTTAAAAGCAGAGAACAATACACTTTCATGATTAATCATGAAGACAGGCATATTTTTCATCAGAATAATGTTGAATGAACTGAATGAAACGTTCATCTTAGGAAAAATTTACTAAGAAAGTCCATTTTGATTTTACGTTGACTTTAAATATCAATACTGAACATGAGATGTTTTTAGCAAACATTGGGAGCAATTTCTGAGCAGCATTATCCATTATCAGTTCACAGAAACGTGTAAATCATTGATCTATCTGACATGACCTCAGGGTCACACAGGGCTCGACGCTGACCTTGAGAGAAACACACTGAAGATCAAAACATATTCATACACTGAAGCAGCCGAAAACCAAAACTGAAGTTTGTTCCGTTCGGAAAGAAAGACCTGCAGTTCCAGCCAAACCCCGATTACACAAACCCCTCGGGCGTCCCCAGGGGTCGCGCTCATTATGAGGTCACTTCCTGTTCCTCGAGACTCAACAGATCCACAGACATGTGTGCGCCGTTTGACTTTGGCTAGAATCCATCTTTAATTATTGCTGGCGTTATTAACTTAGCAGTGAAAACTAAAAAAAAAGAAAGAAAAAAGCACAAATATAGTAAGAAATCCACAAATATTAACCTATTAAATAATAAATAAATTAATATTTAATAATAATAAAAAACACAAATATAGTAAGAAATCCACAAATATTAACCTATTAAATAATAAATAAATTAAAAGAATAAATTAAAATAATAATAATAATAATAATAAAAAAAACATGAAATTAATATTTAATAATAACAAAAAAACACAAATATAGTAAGAAATCCACAAATATTAACCTATTAAATAATAAATAAATTAAAATAATAAATTAAAATAATAATAATAATAAAAAACATTAAATTAATATTTAATAATAATAAAAAACACAAATATAGTAAGAAATCCACAGATATTAACCTATTAAATAATAAATAACTTAAAAAAATAAATTAAAATAAAAATAATAATTAAAGAAAACATTAAATTAATATTTAATAATAATAAAAAACACAAATATAGAAATAAATCCACGCATATTAACCCAAATAAATAATAATAATAAAAAAAGATAATAAAATTAAAAAAAAAAAACATTAAAATAATATGTAATTAAAATTAATTATTAAAAATGTAACCCAAAGGCAACCTAAAATGTAATTAACAACACGTTTAACTTCTTTAATTCGAGAGCACAATGTGTGGAGGAGTTCACGGGATTATTTGAAGGGGAATTTCGGAATAAGCAAGAGGAGATCATTAAAAATCCTGCTTATCCAAGTAGAAAATTTCCATCTTTTGTGTCACCACTGCTTGGGCAAGCAGTCTTTCTCCTCTCAACCTCTCGCTCTTTCTTCCTTCTCCGACGTCACCTTCTATTGATCAGGTGTAATTTGCATCGGTGGCAGATGAACAGAGTCGTGTGCGGATGATTTATTCATTTTGGAATCAAAAAGCAAAAGGATCTTCAGAGAAGGAGAGACTGCGGGCGTTGAAGAGGAGCCCTCTCGTTCTCTGGATCCCTCGTTCTCCCCCTCGGAGCCCCGGGGCCCATGGTGTGCAAGTCCTTCTAATTAACAAGGTGAATCACGCTGCCGCTCTCTAATTAGCCAACACCACAATCTAATGGAAACATGCGGCACACTCAGAAACTCTCTCCAACGAAACCATCCTTCTATCTCTCGCTCAGGTCTTTCCCACAAACGCTGGAGGGCGGGGGGGAATGTGCTTGTTCCTCGAGCCGAGGGGGGTCAAGGGTCAGAGGTCACGCCGGAGCTGCACGTCACCTCAGAATGATCAATAATCAGATTTAAAGGCAGGACAATTTAAATAAAATCTGTTCAATAAAAATTGTAACTTCATTTATCAACAGAATTTCATTTAGGATAAAATGGAGTTAGCAATAAGTATTTTAGAATAGCTAAATCATTTTACACGTATTATTCTTGAAAAATGAGCGGAAGGAACTTCTGTATAAATTGTTTGTAAAATCATTGTTATTAAATTGTTAATCAGACGGGTAGAAATAATCTGTTATGTAAAAAATAAAAAATAAAATGAACAAAATGTGAATTTTATCAACAGAATTGTATTATATTATACTATATATAAATTAATTACCGTAGTAATATTTATTTGCAAATATATTTTCATTGATTTTACCATTATTTAATAAAAGCAAAACAATATATATATATATAAGCCTCATTTATGAAACGCACAAAAGGAATTTCTGTGTAAATTGTTTGTAAAATAATTTTAATTAATGAGATGGGCAGAAGGAATCTGTTATGTAAAAATGAAAAATACAATTAACAAAATCAGAAATGTATTAGCAGAATATTATATTATATTATTAATTAATTAATTTGAAATATATATTTGCAAATATATTTTCATAAATTTTTTACCATTATTTTAGATATTTATATTATATTATATTATATTGTATATTTGTAAATATATTCTCATTTATTTTTACCATTATTTTAGAAAAGCAAAATCATTTCATATATTAAGCATCAATTATGAAACATGCACGGAAGAAATTTATGTGTAAATTGCTTGTACAATCATCTTTAGTGTACATAAATTGTTTCATCACTGTGACGTGCAGAAGGAATATCATTCTGAATCATACGTAAACCATACTTATGTAAATTGTTGGATAAATGTGATTTATGATTTACACAGAATTCTTAATATACAGTATAATGAACGAATTTATAAAATTTATTAAATTTCACTACCCTTCAAAAGTTTGGGTTTAATTTTTATTTATTTTTTTAAGAAATTGATACTTTTCTTCAGAAAGGATGCATTAAATTGATCAAAAGTGACAGTAAAGACATTTATAATAATGCAAAATATTTATTTTTTTATTAAATGCTGTTCTCTTGAACTTCCTACTCAAAGAATCCTGAAAAAAATGAATCAGGGTTTTCACAAAAATATGAAGCAGCACAACAGTTTTCAACTATGATAATAATCATAAATGTTTCTTGAGCATCAAATCATCATATTAGAGTGATTTCTGAAGGATCATGTGACACTGAAGACTGGAGTAATGATGCTGAAAATTCAGCTTTGATCACAGGAATAAATTACATTTTAATGTATATTCACATAGAAAACAGCTATTTTATACTGTAATAATATTTTATAATTTTTTACAGTATTTTTGATCAAATAAATGCAGCGATGAGCAGAATAAACTTTTCAAAAACATTAAAGACCCCAAACTTTTGAACAATAGTGTATAAAATATAAGTAGGTGTGGAAACGGACAGCTGTCAAACTGCATTAATAGTGCAGTATAGTTATTAAAAGATAATCTGATTGTGATTCTCTTTATTGGTTATCCTCTGAAGATCACCTGAACTGGACTGAGAGGTCACTGTCTTTGCTCGTACACACAGCCGGGACGGGTTGCCGAATGGCTCGTCTGGAGTCTGGATTTCTAACACTGACCGTTTCATCTTTCTGTTCATTGTGTCCCATTCGCCTTCTCTTTCGTTTTGTTGTTCAGGCCCATCAGTTCATCCCCAAAAGAGTAGCTCTTCATGCCCGATTCCCCTGCTGCTAACATCCCAAGGAGATCCACGTACAAAGAGAAAGACCTCCTACAGGCGGCCACACACACACACACACACACACACTCGGGCCTTTCACTGTTCAGATTCCTCGCCATCTCGCTCACAGGCACAAATCTCGCTTTGTGTTGTTCTTTGTCTCATTACGGCACTTTGTAATAATATTCACAAACACACAGGAACACCAAAGGTATTTTTAAAGCTTGCTTTTCTTCTCCCCCCATTCCTTCTTTCTCACATCTGAAATTTGACTTCAGGAATTTTAGGGATGAAACAAGCAACCACAAAAAGGAAAATAAAAACAGATTGAGGACAGACGTTTCAGCGGCTGCGTTACATCTTTCGTCTTGTGAAAGGGCTTTGCTGTGAAACTTTTTACCTCGAAAATCTGAATTTTTCTTGAGATTAAGATCAAATGTTTCTCAAATGTTTCTCCTAGACAGCAATGAGATTGAGAGCAAACGAAGGAGACGTTTGCCAATGATTCCTGCTTTTCATCTTGGAAAAAAAGACCTCAAACGTGCTTCTCAGCAATGTCTCAATCTGTGCTCAGATATAATAATATATCAATGCAAATTCAAATATTTCTCATCAAATTCCCAAGAGAACGAATGATCTGAGCTTCTACACACTTCTGGTTTCTCTCATTTTTATGTCTCCTTAAAAAACGAGGAGAAACATCTCACATTTAACCTGAAGCATACTGGGAAACTTGAAGCAATCACACTTTCCTCTGGGTTGAACCACACAGTGTGACCCAATTAATCATTAAAAGACAAAGAATGAATTGATGAAATGCTTTTTTGCATGGCATTATGTTGTGTTTTTAGTGTGTTGTCAAGTCTGACCTGTAGATATACCTCAATGATCAATTGATTTAGCCAACACCAGTAACTAAAAACAGACTTTGAGTCATTCAAAGCATGTTTCACAGACAGATAAACTTCTTCAAATAGCTTTATGTTTCAGAACGAATACAATTCCCTCTATGATGGAAATATTACATCATATTTTGAGGTCTTGGCAAAATCAATGCACACACAACTCTGTCTTTCCTCCTGCATACTCACATTTTCCGAAGGATAGTTTGCTCTACAGAAGGAACCAAAGCGTTCAGGCATTATGGGATGTTTGGATCGGGCTTCTACCCACAACACTGAACGCAAGAACGCAATTCTAGCATAAAGACGGAGGAAAAAGAGTGGAATGGGAAAGAAACTGCAATCGCCCGAGGAGGGAAAATATTTGGGGAAAGTTATTCGAACAAAAAGCCAAGAGATTCCCAAAGGACAGATCCAAGTTTCACGTGAAGGTTTTAAGATCTCAGCTCCACGAGGATGTGAAAAACGTACAAGAAAGAGAGAAAGTAAGACATACAGAGGGGAGAGAGGACAAACGGTCTTCATTTAGGTCAGGAATGAAGTGAAATACAGGGAATAATGTATGAATGCCTCATAATATCTTCATGAAGGAGTGCAAATTTATAAGTTGAGACTTTGTTTCATATCAAAAGTATCCTGGTCTGTCTGTCAGTGTGTTGTCAGTGTCCTCTTTGCTCCGTGATGTATGTTTCACTTGTCAGACATAGCAATAGTAACTAAAGGGTCAATTACTCTATGTATTTTTTTTTCAAAATATCTTCTTTTGAGGTCTGCAGAAGTAATCAAGCGTAGCATCAGTTCTGGCAGGTCACGTTAGTCAAGCTCGCATCAGCTTACTCTCAGCTGATCCACGTCTACCTATAGGAACACGAGGCCTATCACTGTACCGTGAAGCAGACACACACCGGGAAGCAGACACACACCGGGAAGCAGACACACTCTGTCAGTTCAAAGCTAGACTAAAAACACATCTCTTTGACCTAGCATACACATAACACATTATAGACTTCTATAATTCAATGTTAGGCTGCATAAATTAGGTCAGCCGGAACCGGGAACACTTCCCATAAATCCTGATGTACTCGTTACATCATAAGAAGAATATGTGTCTACGCTAATATTAGTCTCTCTGTTTATACCGAGGTTTACCGCAGTCCGCCGGATCCAGGCCGTATCCAGATCTGATGAAGGACATGAAAGCAGTCCTGAAGTGTCAGCCAGTCTCTCCCCTGTGAAGGCCTCCTTCGTTTCCCTTTACCTCAGTACAGATAAAACGTTGTTGAGATAATTCCGGTTCGCGTGGCTATGCGGAAGCGCTAAAAATTCTGTACTATAAATTTTAAGTCCAGACAAGTAGTTTATTGAGGGTTGATTTGTGAAGAAGGACTACACGCCTGTGCACATATGTATTCAAACGCGCATCCCTATAGACCCCTTTTGCGCCGACGTCACAGTTACGTCACAGCACTAGCTGGAGGAAAAACAAATGGAAAACTGGAGGTGGCCAATACAAACCAGCACAGATTCGCCTACATAATAAGGAGCTTAAATTATTATTATTGTTATTAAATGTCATCTTGTTGTGTTGTTGGGTGCAAGAATTGACGGAGTACAGGCTCCAATTTTACATTTTATCGCATAATGTTTTCTAAATTATTGTGATTATTTGTGAATCATCTATGATTGTATACATTGTTTTGATTGGTTGTGACTAGACTTTTTGAAGAACCTGGTATTCACATCATTAAAATTGCACTGTATTGTCACTCTTTACATTGTCGTCTTCTGTGTGGCGCTGGCGCTGGCGCTGGCTAGGCAGAACTGCGGATCGTAGGCTACCTCACAAGTCTTGTACGTGACCATTTACTACAGTTATAGGCATCTAAATATGTATATGCCCTCAGTTTCTCTTTATGCTTGGTTTCTCTATCGGGTCGGTGTAGAAGTCAGGCCACTCAACCGGAGGTAGCGTTGACGTTAATCCTGTCAGATTATCCTTCCATTGAATGAGCGTGTATGCCGGGTCAGCCAATCTGGGATGTCTGTTAAAATGAACTTTTGCAAATAACAGTCGCGGTCCTGGACAGTGAGTGACCTTGCACATTAAGATAAAATTGGATTTTCTCCAGTCATTGTTAAAAAACAAGCTAACAAAACTTGCAAACTAACGTTAGTGAAGCGGCCAGAGGGATCGTTCTGCCTCCACCGAAGCTCCGCCCACAAAAAAACATCACCATGTTTACCAACTGAAAAGGGGTCTATAGACTGAACTCCTAATACGCATGTGCACGTCATCGGCGTTCTCACAGGTTCGCGTTTTTAACGTTTGCGCAGAGAGAACTTAAGAGTTTTCTGTTAAAACGGTGTTGTGTTAGCGGCCCCTATTAATAACTAAT